>JZKD02S1541386.1:0-10456 GCA_000966675.3 Picea glauca | reverse complement strand
AGGGAGAGAAGGAGCATGCATGAAATGACTAGATGGCGGAAATATTTATTACAATAACATTGGGGAGAGTGAAGGCAACAATAAGACTTCAAAATCTTTGGCCAATAAGATCTCAGATAAATGAGATTTGAAATTTAAAATAAATCATTATTTTTCAAAACTTTAGATAAAGGGGTGCATGTTTTTTGGTCAACCATGAACTAATAGAAATTCAAGCCTAACCCAAAGCTATATACCATGCCTATCGGCACGTATAATAACATAATGCTATGACATCGGAGACAGATATAAGAATTCTTTATTTCCATATTGTAGATTGTGCATCATCTTATTCAATCATTATCATCAATCAAAACCATGTTATAACTTTAGGATAATAAGTATGACTTCAATAAAGTCATCTATAGTCCATCTAGATTCTCAATATTAGTTCATGTATATTTATTGAATCATTACTATCATTGAATGACAATATTTCCATAAATTTATCATGAAAGTCATTAAATCAGAATCATAAAAATTGTTAATAATATGAATGAGTTCTAGTGTTTACAACACTACTAAGGCTCTGCTCCTAACATGGTAGGGTGGTTATGCATCCATTCAACATGGATCCAAGGATAAAGAGTTTGTTAGATAAGAGAACAACCATTTTTGTTCTGCATTAGTCACCATAGAAGCGATAATCCCCAAATGAAATGATAAGTAAGGAATAGCTTGATTTCATCGCATTATATTCAAGTCATCCATAATCACATGTTCTCAATTTTCCTTCAAATCCTTGAAAATTGTAGAATTGATCATTCAAAGTGTCACACTCATCCCAATATTTATCTTTATTTACCAGGTTTTGATCAGTGTTATTAATTCTAAGTTCATTCTTGAATCATTTGTGATTATAGATTTATTTTTCATCACACCATGATCCAGGTGGATATCGATGGCCACCACATCTTCCAACTGGCTCACATACAGTTTTTATCTTAGCAGTTGTTTTCTAGTTTTTCAGCTCCTAAACTTTTGGGGCCATTTTGAGGCCCTAAACAACATATTTTGGGCCTTCCACATTCACACTATAGACAAAGTCCAGTGTGATGACATAATGTGTATTCCTCGGATAAACCTTTCCAATGGGATATCGTGCTCCTAAAACATAGATCGTATGAAAAAGTTACAACCCTGGGAAGTTGATGTACCAACTTACCCCATCGAGGCCCACATGACTTTTAGCGCTTCATCTCCTAGGGTTAGGTTTTTGGATTTCTATGGTTTTCTTATTACTTCTTGATGCTAAAAATTCCTAGAGGCCTCATTGTAATGTGCTCAGGTGAATGCATGTAGCCACCACATCTCTTCTCAAATATTAGATACCACCATTCAAGCAAGATTGTTTCATTCTACATTTTACAGTTTCAACAAATTTCTTTATTGAATAGAAGTTAAATTTCATTGTAGCTCTGTTATTGTTCTCTGTATATATGTGTTAATTTTATAGATTTGTGTTTCATTTCGTTATGCTCATAAATCTGGATCAGTAGTATCATAGTGGTCTTCTCTTCATTTGTTTCTTTGTGCATGTCCCCGATGAGGTCGGGGTATAAGTAGTTGGGACTCAAACAAGTTGAGCCTTTTCAAGATCAACCTCTTCGAACCCGATGGTCATCCATGGGGGAATAAAAGAGAGATTATGGATCATGCGATCTCTTTAAATTGTTGCTCGAGGAAGCCCTCTCATGACAGAGGAACAAGATGATGAATAATTTTGTGCCAATCCTTGGATGAATACTAACAAGAGACACATATTTCTCGAGCAGAGGTGTCGCCCCGTTCAAGGTGCATATCAATTTTGATATTCCTATATTTGAAGTTCAAATAGATGCAGATGTTGTAGAAAAATGGATAAACCTTCTACAAGGGTATTTTTATGACCAGAAATTTTCCGATAGAGAAAATATTACATTTACACTCCTTAAGGCCATCCCCCATGTCAAATATTGTTAGAAGACCTTTTGTGAGCAAAAGGAAATATAGGAATCTACATTATTAGTAGTCTCACTCACTTGTGGTAATTTTGGGGATGTTTATTAAGGAACAATGCTAATTTGTTGGAGTTTATGATGACTTATATACAAGATGGACCACATTGCAGTAGGAAACAGACCAAATAGTGCGAAAGTTCACCAATGTCTTCCATACCTTGCACACCAAGTTGGGGATCAAACACTCTAAGAAACATCTGGTGCTCAAGTACTATGATAGTCTGCATAGATACATATAGACATAAATGGAGTTTATGGACATCTCGTCCTTGGGAATGACCTATCAATATGTTGTCAAAATTGAGTAGAATCTTAAACAAAAGACGTGATAGTTTGGGTTTCTAAACCCCTCATAGAAAAAGAAGGGAAAATAAATCTCCAACTCATAGAAAAAAGGGTAGAGAAAGAATGGACAACCTCAAGACACCCGTCTAAATCATAAACAAAGAAGGATTATGGGAAGACAAAGAAAGACACTGGGAAGTGGTGTGAGTTCCATAAGATCCCCTGGCATAACACCGTTGAATGCCACTCAAAACAATCATTGGTGGTTGGTGTGAAAGCCTCTGAATCAGATGTGGGATCCGACTCTGAGTGAGAACTAGAAAAAGGAGATGAATCATTGATGCAAAACCTATTATCACTATGTAAATTGCTTGGTTGAAGAAGAAAACCACAAAACCACTTTAGAACTGAAACTGGCCCTTTCAGTTCAGAGAGGGATCTCTCTTGTCACTCGGTCTATGAAATATAAGTTTTATTTTAATGATTAATGGATATATCTTTGATTAGATGAATAAATTTATGAAGTTTGTTGGTAGGAAGGAAAATGAGTTTGTTGGGCAATGGAGTCAACATTGAAGAAAATGGAATTATCAGTGATTGGTGGGTATAACTATCAAAGAAACATATGCTACATAGGTGATAATATTTCAGTTTTAAAATATTGTTGTTGTATGATGGAAGAAGGAGAAAATAATTAACCACATTCAGAGAACCAACTGAGATGAATTCTGATTTAGTTAAGAAGAGATAACATTACTTAAATTGCTTGAATCTAAAGCATAAATATTAGATGAATTTCAAACCATTATCTTTCAAATCTAAGAATATAAGAGTTTCATATGAAATGAGAAATAAAAAAAGAAATACATACATGAGAAAGAGACATACACTTCAGATCACCACCACAAGAATCTCTAGTATGAATAGCAATGTACTTCTGCACTAATATTTCATTTAACTCTATAATTCTTACAAAATGTTCAAGACAAATGTCCTATATGCTTCTTCCAACTCCTCAATATATCAAAATTACAAATATATATAGAACATAATCTTCCCCAAGTTGAGGAGGTCGAGCTCAACTCCTTCCCAAAGTTGGATCTGGTTGCAAAATTATAGAAAGACGTTTATAACTGTCTACTAGAAAATAGGAATCAATTTTCTGGAAAATAGGCTATAAATATCCATTCGAATATTCCAAACCATGACACCTGTGAAGAAAATGAAAGATTTTTTTGTGAATGGTCTCGTTCTTTACAAAATCTTCTTTCAGTTTTCAAAAATTCCTCTCTAGTGTCTCGAGATTCACGCCCAAAGATAATGACTAAAACTTGAAATCATTAAATGTTTAAATTTGAAAAATAGGCTGTAAATATCCATTCGAATATTCCAAACCATAACACCTGTGAAGAAATTGAGAGAGGTTTTTGTGAATGGGCTCATTCTTAAAAAATGAATATTTCATTTTTCAAATATTCATTTCCATGTGGTCATAAAATGAGTTTGAAGATGACTGTAAAAACATTCATTTCCAGAACCTGCACATCGAACTTGCATAGCAAACTTACATAGCAAACTTGCGGAGGGAGTTTCTTTTTGATAGTTTATTATATTGTTGGGATTTGATTGGTGGATTAAGGTCATTGATTGATATTTTGACACTTTATATGATCATAAGCATCCCTAGGACCACTTCATTACCCTTTCAAACACTATTTTCTTCAACATCCTAATATATGTCAAATACTTGATTTTGACCCTTGAGAAAATTATAGGACACTAACGAAACCTAGTGCCACCGTTGCTACCACCAAGGTCTAGCCCGGTGAACTTGATGAAACAGAGGACGGTGAGAACCTCTTTCATTCACAAATGTGGGTGAAGGGTACTTCATTGCACTTCATTTTTGATAGGAGTATCCAAAAGAACCTCATCTTAGTGGAGGTCATAAATCGGTTGGCTTTACTAACAAGACCACACCCACAGTCATACACCATCGGATGGATCTTCCAAGGGAGAGATATCCATGCCAGCCAATAGTGTCTCCTGGAATACGACATCAATCCCTTCAAATATGAGGTATTGTATGATGTCTCCCCCCTTGAATTTTGTGATGTTCTTTTGGGACAACCTTATTTATGGTAACATCATGTTGTATATGAGTCTAGGAATCATAGTGTTATTATTACTTTGGACAGGAAATTGTATAGGATACCTGAGGTAGTCCCATATACTTCCATTTCCTTGATCTCTACCAAGCAATGTAGGAAGTTCATCTCTCAGACCGAGAAGTTTTTCTTCTTCATGATTTGTGCTCAAAGTGAGCAGAAGGTTGCAACCACATCCATGGACTTCATGGTAGGTCTCTCCATGTAGCAGACACAAGTGGATAAGGTTGTGGAAGAATACAAATACATATTCTTCTCACCCATTGGGGTACCTCTGCACTGTCAGATCAAGTAATCAATCGATATGACCCCCGATGCACTACTACCCAATGTGATAGTCTACTTCGGCTCTCTGTCAAAAAATGAGGAGATGAAGTAATATATCAAATAAATACTTGAAAAGGGGAACATTCTACCAATATCATCACCTTTTGGTAGCCCAATCGTGCTTGTGCAGAAGAAATGTGGGACCTGGAGAATCTGCATTGATTAACGGGCCCTAAATAAAATCATAGTCAGGAATCGATACCCAATTTCCCTGAATTGACGATATCCTTGACCAAATCAAGGGGGGGAAATACTTCAGTAAGATTGATCTGAAGTCGACTGCCACCAGTTCCTAATATAGAATATCGATGTATGGAAGACTGCCTTCAAGTCCAAAGAATTTATTTTTGAATGGTTGGTCATTGCCTTTGTCTTGACAAATGCCCCAACAACTTTCATGAGGATGATGTATGATATATTGCGGCCTTTCACCAATTATTTTATGGTGGTGTATCTGGATGACATCCTCATCTTTAGAAAGAGTTGGGAAGAACACTTGCAACATATTCAGTAGGTTTTTCACTCTCTGTGACAACACAAGCTATATGCAAATTTGGAAAAATGATCCTTCAACATGAATAGTGTCTAGCACCTAGGACACGTTGTTGATGAGCATGGGGTGCATGTATACTGATCCAAGATACATATCATCTGTTATTAGCTAGCCCCGACCACACTCATTGAGCTTCGAAGCTTCTTATGGCTTGCTAATTTCTATCACAAGTTTGTTCTGGGATTCTCCCACATTTCATGGGCCCTTAACCAAGTGACCAGGGGTAGTGGAAAGGAAAAATTCACGTGGGGTCAGTCGCAACAGAAATCATTCGATGATTTGAAGTAGTGAATGTGATCAACCCCATTTATCTCATTACCTGATCTGCAACAACCTTTTGAGATTGAGAAAGATGTTTCATACTATGTTGTGGGCACAATTCTCACTTAGCATGGACATCCCATGGCCTATCATAGTGAGACGCTATCAGATACCATCCATAAGTACCCCACTTACAAAAAATAAATGTAATCCATTGTCAAAGAATACAACCAATGGATGCATTACATTCTCAAGAAGGAGATAATCATCCTCACTGATCATAAGCATCTGTAGTTCATGAATACATAAGGAAAATTGTAGAATGAATTCCATCAGAAGTGATCCAAATACTTGCAACAATTCCATATCAACATCAAGTATAAGATAGGGAGCAACAATGGTGTTGCTTACTTCCTCAGTCGACCTCCAGTTGTAGCACTAACCACAGTTCTACACTCCTATAGACATGAGACCTCTAGATTTCCCCAACTCTAAGAGAGAGATCCTAACTTCGCCACTACCTACCATATCCCGACTTTCACTTATTTCCATATTAAAGATAGGTTGTTGTGGCATCTAGGTCATCTTCGTGTCCCATCAAGCGAGAAAGTGAAGATGATTTGGTAAGCTCACTATAGTCAGGTGGTAGGACACTTCAGTGTACAAAATATAGTGGTAGTGTTGCAACAACATTTCTATTGGACAAAACTTTGACAAGATTTCAGCAAGTATATCAGGTCTTGCATGGCCTGCACCACTACCAAACCGACCATTAAGAAACAAGGCATCTACACCCCTCTTCCTACTCCTGATAGGCCTTGGGAATCCATCTCAATGGACTACATGTTGGACCTTCCTTCAACCAAGCAGGGAAATGACTACTTTTTTATGGTTGTTGATCGATTATATAAGATGATGATTATGGTCGCCTATAAGAAGAGCATCACAACAGAGGCCACTTCCAATGTGTGTGTACATTTTGGGTTACCAAAAACCATAATCTCAGATCAAGAAAATTGGTTCCTCAACACATTATGGTCGAGCCTCTGGTCATAGCTAGACACGAAGCTCACCAAATCCATAGTTTCCACCCCCAAAAGGATGGCCAAACTAATCTTGTCAATAGGATGATCATGCATATCATGTTCATGTACAATTCCAAGAACCCTATGTTCAACACAAGCTCAACCCCTTTCAGGTGGGGTTGGGATTTCAACCATTGGGTGCCATGGTTGTTGTACTACCCCTTGAATCCACATAGGAAGAATCGTCTCATGCTCAAACTAAAGTCGACAAATCAACCCGGTTCATTGAATGAATCCATCACATCCACCAACAGGTTTAGGATAATTTGTAGAAGTCCAATTCCAAGTACAAGCAACACCATGATGAACACCTAGTGCCACACAAGTTTCAGGTGCGAGGTAATTTTGGTTGCACTTTTAGAAAGAACGCCTTACTAGACCCCATCGGAAGATTTTTCCACTCAGCTATAGACCTTACACTATCAACAAGGTTATGGGTGAAAATGATTTTGAGCTCAACATTTCCCTTGTCCTTGGCTTGCACCCAATGTTTAATGTGGACCTCTTTCGACCATACTTTTCACCCTTATTGGATACCTCAAATATAGAAGAACGATTGACATCGATAGAGATAAACACTCACTGCATGGAATAGGCATCCACTGAAAAAAATGTGAACACACTAGTCAAGGGCACTTGCCAATAGAAGCTTCATCCTTATCATGTTGTCAAAGCGGGGAAACTCCTCCACCAAGGAAAGTGGCTCACCTGAGGCCAAATTCGACAGAAATTTCCTGATCTCATGGGAGAATTCAAGGCAATGGAGACAATTTATTCCTAAGGGGGGAGGATTTATCTAGGTGGATATCAGTGGCCACCCACCTCTTCGAACTAGCTCATATACAATTTTCATCTTGGCATTTGTTTTTGGATTTTCGGGTCCTAAACGTCTGGGGCCATTTTGAGGCCTTAAACAACATTTTTTGGGCCCACCATGGTCACACTATAGGAAAAGTCAGTTGTGATGGGATAATGTGTGGTCCTTTGATATACCTTTCCAATGGGCTATTGTGCACCTAAAACAAAGATCATGTGAAAAATTTATGACATCGGGAAGTTGATGTACCAACTTACCCCATCGGGCCCACATGAATTTTGGCGCTTCTCCTCCTAGGGTTGGGTTTTTGGATGTTTAGGATTTTATTATTAGTTCTTGATGCTAAAATGGCCCAAAAGCCTCATTGTAATGTTCTCAGGTGAATGCGCATAGCTGCCACATATCTTCTCATAGATTAGCTACCACCATTCGAGAAAGATTGTTTCATTATGCATTTTACAGTTTCAAAAAATTTCTTTATTGAATAGAAATTAAGTTTCATAATATCTCTGTTATTTTTCTTTGTGTATCTATGTTAATCTTATAGATATGTTTTTCAGTTTGTTTTGCTCATACTTCATTATTCCATACCTGTATTTCCATACTTCATTATTCTTCTATGTGTGTGTATGTGTGCATGCACACACACACACACACAAAGAGAGAGAGAGAGAGAGGCGTTACATGGACTCATAAATAACATACCACAACATCATCTTATTTAAATAACCAACAATGCACGATTAAATACTCAAATGTAAAATATCTGAACGTATAACTTGTAGAAGTCCAAGGTAGATCCAATTGCAATCAATCTCCCTTAAAGCATAATATATAAATATCCCACAAACGAGGCTTCATGTAACATACCCGCTACCTAAATCAAAAAATTTCGGTCCTCTGTCGAACTCGAACCCCTAAATAACCATGGAGGCCCAGCGTAAGCTGGCTCTTTCTCTCTCTCTCCTTCTTAGTTCCCATGTGATCGTGGGTTATGTTCACGGTTCAATTTGAATGCAGCTTCTTTTGTTTTTTTTCTCACTTCGACGCTACGGTAATGTCTAAACAATTTGATTCTGCAACCGTCGAACCCCGACAGGGCTAGTGAGCGACCAATGGGGATAAATCCCTACGGGGTCAGCGAATGGCCAATAGGTACAAACCTCAACAGCGGTAGAGAACAACCAATGAGAAACGCTCCGTTGCATGGTTAGGTGGCGTACATGTGGCAAGAGGGAAATGTGGCACGGTGGTAGTCATGACAGGGGAGGGGCCCCACTTCACATGCTACACTATTCCAGTCTCTTGATCATGGAGCTTCTGAATCTTTGATGAGCTCTCTTCCAGGCTTAGCCCCTCCGGGCTATTCCTTCTGGTCGATATGTCCGATCTCATAAGACCGAAGCCTTATATCCTCCTATCGGGGTTTTAGACTTTCTCATGTCCAAATACACATGTCCTCAGGATTCGCGATCCCTCGAATCCCGACACGCCTTTCACGCGTTAGCCCTCCTGGCTAAGTCTTGGTCCATGCGATCACCTCTCGGATGACCGCAGCCATATACTCCTGTCGGGATTCCTCCTATCAGGGTTTTGGCACTAGTGATGTCCCAACAACTTGGTTCACCGATCCCCGATTCCCGACACCCTCCGCTGCTGTCTTAGCCTCTCAGGCTAAGTCTTCAGTCCATGTGACAATTGTCCCCTTGACCACAACCTTACCTCTCATCAGGGTTTCAGACTTCAGAGTTTCAGAATGTGTTGACTTCTCCTCCCTGTGATTCCCGATTCTCCGAATCTCGACTGGCTGACAGTTGGCCACCACACAACGGAGCCTTCCTCCTTCTCAAATCTGTTGACAGCTTGCTCCCACTTATCGGGGTTTCGCGGTTCACGGTTCCAAAATACATAAACACTTTTTGACTCGGATCCCCGATATCCCGATGACCCAAACACTGATCAACAACTTCCTGTCAGGCCTTTCCCCGATGGCATCGATTGCTTCCATGCGTCCTCCTCAAGATGGACGGTCCTGGTTAACTCTCGGGATTTCGCAACTTCTGATGTCTTGGACGCCTTGTCCCTAGGACTCATGAAATGTCAATCTTCGACTCCCTTCAGATCTCTAACACACGTCCCAAGTGGATGGACGGCCCAGATCCTTCCCGGGACTTTTACCATGAAAATTCTCGATCTTCTATTCCCGTGACTCCCGATTTCATGAATGTCGATATCCCGATGAAGGTCAGGACTTCTGCCTAGCGTGAGAAGGGTTAAACCCCGTGCACCTCCTATCTGATTTGATGACGGGAAGGTAAATAGACCAAGATCTAACAGTCTAGATCCATTCTTCCTGCGCACACTCCAGATATTAAACTTCGAGCATCTTAACCCGATCCAACGACTAACGGGATTTTTGAATGAGATCCAATGGCTCAGAGTGTCCCACCTTGTGCACTCTCCCACAACTATATGGACGAGGGAAATCAACGGTCTGGATGTTCTCATGGACCATGGGGATCTACGGCCCTAGACTCTTCACTACCCATGAAGACACATGAAAACCAAGTGGTAAGGCCTTTAACGCCCTACCTTCTCCTACTAATCTAACAGTCATGGGGAAACCATAGATTTCCCGATGAAATCTCATCCGTCGACTCGATATTCCTTCCTTAAGCTACCATCTCAAATTTTTAACAGGATCGTTCCTCCTCGTACAGGGTTATTAAGACTTGCACCTTCAAGTCCGTTTTCCAGGTTCTGGGTAAACCTTTCTAAGGAGGGAATCTCTGCAAGAGATCTATTATGGGGCTTTCCTGGAGATGGATAAGGGGAAACAACTTCCCGAGAACGGGCTGGAAGCCTAACTTAGTTCAATCTAGGCATAATTAGATTTATTTATCAACGTAAGTCATGCATGG
>JZKD02S1541375.1:0-10456 GCA_000966675.3 Picea glauca | reverse complement strand
TCATCATCATCATCATCATCATCATCATCATCATCATCATCATCATCATCATCATCATCATCATCATCATCATCATCATCATCATCATCATCATCATCATCATCATCATCATTCATAATATAATATAATATGTTAATTTTGGAATGGGCATTCAAAAAAGTTGCTTAGGTAAAAAGGGAGAGATGTAACACAACTGAAATAATTTCAAAAAAATAATTATTAAATATAAAAGATTTTAAAAATATTGTAATGAATTTTACAAAATAAATTATAATAAATTAAATAATACATTTTTTATTTAAATAATAATAAATTAAATAATAAAGAGGGAGAAAAGTTTTCATAATTTTTATATATTATGAATTAGTTAAAAAAAATTGTTACTATTATTATTTTTTAGATATTTAAATTTTTAAATATTATAAAGATTTCAAGATAGAGTAATTATTGAATGTAGATTATAAAAAAACTATTTTGCAAAATCATGGAAGAAATCATTTTGTAGAATAAAGATACTATAAAAAAACATCAAATCAAAATTTAAGGAGAAAATGTGGTGTGATAAAGAGTTAGAAGAAAAAATAAAATTAACGTATTATAAAGATGTAATCAACCCTAATCTAGAAGATCAAAATTATCTATCTGTTTTGCCAAGTGTAAAGAAAAAAATAAGCATTGCTAAGATAAGAACAAATTCTCATGAGCTCCATAGTGAAACTGGGTGTTGGTCAATTCCTAAAACTCCATGGGATGAAAGAGTGTGTCACCTTTGTGACACTAAGAAGGTTGAAGATGAAAAACACTTTCTCTTAGATTGTCCAACCTATACTCATATTAGATCTCATTTTCAAAATATTTATCACACTACCAACCTTCCTAACCTCTCAACTCAACAAAAGTATGGTGATCTTGGAAAGCTTATCTTAATGCTTTTCGAGCACATAAACAAAATTCTAAAGAATCACAAGTAATCACTTACCCTCTTAAGGTTTGATAGACCAATTTGGTCTTAATGGACGTTAATAATCATCATCATCATAATTAGTTAACTAATGAGGTGAAGAATAAAGTTTAAACAATTATTTTTATATTATATTATTTAAATTTAATTATAGTAATTCCATAAATATAGGATTTAAATAGCTTATTTAACTTATCTTTAAAAAAAATAGTTAAAATATGAAAACAAATAATAACACATAATAATCAAATGTATAAAAAATTATTAATATTTAAACCACTGGTAAAGCATAAAGCATAAGATGACTTCACTCCCATTATCTAAAATTGTAAAATCACCATGGATTTGGTAAAGAAGATTATAAAAAACTGATATGGTGCCTTTTTACATGATTTTTTTTTATGAGAGCCTAATGGGTTTGGGGTGACAATGTCTAGACCTTAGTATTCTCAACTTCACCAACTCCCGTGCAAAATGACATGTAACTTAGTGATAGTATAAATGGTACTAACCACTAACCATCACTTTTGAGCAAACACATGTTGATTCAAAAATCTTTACATGATGTCAAGGACATTGTATCTTCTCATTAATATCGGATAATGAATTACATTGTTATAAAGTTGTTAGGGATCTAACCTACCTAACCCCTCAAGTGGTTAGAATAATATATTTCCATGTAATAAAGGTCAATATTAATAAGGCCTAACAATAAGGAGGAATAAGTCAAATATTAGAAGACCTAATAGAAGCTTCCGCTTCTAGAAGGATCTTCCTCTAGATTGTTCTTTTGGATAGATAGATTTAGTATAAATAGGAATAGAGGGTGTGAGAAGTTGTCTTGGATATTATTGTAATAGATCTCTTCTCTACTGGAGGTTGCCCCCTCGAAGAGGCAAGTGAACATTGCTCTCAGTAATCAAAGTGCTCTTTCTGGTGTTATTCTGGTATTATTTTGGTATTATTGTGGTGTTGTTATGGTTATATCATTATTTATTTGCCATTTCTAGCTAATTATTGATGTTCTGCATACTATTTTATATCTGGAATATAGCAAGTGGTATTAGAGCACCTTCCTCGGTAGAAAATTGTGGGTTAATTTTTTTTTAGGGTAGAGACATATTCCAACATCTTTAAGCTACATATATCTATCGTTAGGCACATAAACCTGTGGTTAGGGATTCATACACGTAGGAAATACAAGTGATACTTAAGCGCACATCTGTTGGCCTGCCTTGTAACCCTTGTTGGTACCTCTTTTAGTGGTAGCGCATCAGACAACACCTGTATACGGATCGACCTAGATATCCTGAAGCCCTCCATAGATAAATCGATCGGCCACCTGACTGCTATAGTGCCACTGATAACAACACTCAGGAAGATAATCTCTAGTACATGGGTAGTCAGGTAGTACAGATAAGGGCACGGTCTATCCTCCTTAGTTGGTGCCCTGAGATATTGGGCCGAGTACTACCGTTGGACCCCACACGTATATCAGAGAGTTATAGCACAGGGAAAACCCTTGTTTGTAGAACCCTTGAATACCCTAACCATTGGGACGGAAAAAAAATAAAACATACAAGATTTATTGCCGCACAACTGTGTCTCCTGCATTCAGATTGTGAAATTACTACACATTTCTTCCTGTTAAGCATTTAGGAATTTCATCACTACAGTATTCTTCAAATCAGAGTATAACTCCACAGGAGTTAAAAAAGAATTAGTGGTCCCACCGACACACTTATTTGGGACCTATTCCATTGGATTCCCCTTTTCTCCCTGATCACAGTCATACCCTTGATTTTTAATCCCTTTTGTTTCAGTGGACCCGACCCCTTCTCAGTTTTCCTATTTTTCCGCCTATTCCATTATATTTCCCTTCACGCACTGATCGTCGTGGTACCTATCACTTCTAAGTCATTTTTTTTTTGTGGTCCCACCCACCCATTGTTTTTTCCCTACCTGCACTTCCCCTCTCTAAATGGCCACCACTCGCAACCAAGAAATCCAAGCTTCCATCAATTAAGCCCATGTCTCCATCTCACATCTCACATCTCAGATGAATTCTACCCATTCCAACATTGACAAATTAGAGCACAAAATTAACAACATGGAAGCCAACCTCACCACCCAATTTACCTCCCTCCAGTATGTTGTCAATCAATTGTTGAACCGCCCTACGGGTCCTTCCTTATCAGACCAACCCGATGATGTTGATTCCCCTCATTTTCCTCATTTTCAATCCAACTCCTTTCATCGTGAACCACATCTTCCCCACGTAGAGGTCAATAAATTTGATGGCTCTGATCCTACGGGTTGGGTGACTCAAATGGAGCATTATTTTTTTCTCTGCATGGTATTACTGACGAGTTGGAAAAAATTCTCTATGTTGTCCTCTATCTAGATCATGAACGATGGAAATGATGGCAATGGTGAAAGAATTCACGTCAGGGGTATATTTCCTGGACCCAGTTTATTGCTAAGCTCTATGCCCTCTTTGATATTGATACCAATTATCTCGGTCGTTTGACCAATTTGAAACAATCAGGCATAGTGGAAGACTTCATCACTACTTTTGATCATTTTGCCTTTCGAACATAGGGCATGTCATATGTGTTCTTCTGTTAATTCTTTATCAGTGGCCTCAAGGATGAAATCTGATCCCAGGTTCCCATGCCCAACCCTCCAAATTGGTTGGAAGATACTCAACATGTTAAAGAGGCCCAACAAGTTGTTGTTGTTTCCCAAAACAAAAAACCCCCTTTTGTTCCACGCCCTCGACCCACTAATCCTAACCCCCCTGTCACTCACCCCAAGGTCCAAAAACTAACTAGGGATGAAATGGTTGAATGCCAACTGAAGGGTATTTTCTATAATTGTGATGAAAAATATTTTTCGGGGCACAAGTGTAAGGAAAAAAAACTATTTATGGCCATTTCTGAAGATGTTCATGAAGAGGATGTGACAATTCCCCTTGTTGAAGAACCCCCCTTTCCTGATGCCACCCAGGAGCCTCCTAACCCACCTGAAGTTGACCAACTTATTTCCTTGCATGCCCTCACTGGCTTCTCGGCCCTACAAATGCTCAAGCTCATTGGATACACTAAGAACAAGAAGGTCATCATCCTTGTTGAAAGTGGTAGCACCCAGAATTTTATTCATTGTCGCATTGCCCAGGAAACCAATTGCTATATTCGTGTTGTCAATAATTTTCAAATCATGATAGCCAATGGTGGGTCCATGAAATATGGTGGGTGTTGTGAAAATGTTCGTCTTCAAATTTGATATTACCAAATGAAATCTCATATGTTTTCCATTGACATGGGAGGTTGTGACATTGTGCTAGGTGTTGAATGGTTACGCACTTTGGGTCCCATTCTTATGGATTTTAAGGAATTAACCATGCAATTCCAACATGAAGAACAAAGGTATCAATTCCAAGGTCTCATATCTAGTTTTCCTGAGATCATTAGTTCCCATCGTATGGAAAATCGCCTCAAGAAAGGCCACTCCGGTATCATTGCTCAACTCTATTCTATTCAAGCCGTTGAGTCACCCTCTGTGCATCCTGATGTCCAAGCTATCCTTTCCAAACATCAAGCTATTTTTTCCACCCCTCAGGGAATTCCTCCTTCTCGTGGTGTTCATGATCATTCCATTCCCCTTGTTCCTAGAAATATTTCTCCCAATGTTCTCCCTTATCGTCACCCATTTTCCCAAAATAATGAAATTGAGAAAATAGTGAAGGAATTTCTCAAAGTGGGTGTTATCCACCCCAGTACCAACCCTTATTATTCCCCTGTGGTCATGGTACTTAAGAAAAAAGGTACTTGGCACATGTGTCCCAACTTTCTTTCCCTCAATAAGCTCACCATCAAGAACAAGTTCCCCATTCATGTCATTGATGATCTCTCGGATGAGATGAGTGGTTCTCAGTACTTCACTAAACTTGATCTATGTTCTAGCTACCACTAGATATGTATGCAAGAAGATGACATACCCAAGAATTCCTTTTGAACTCACGAGGGTCGCTGTGAATTTTTGGTCATGCCCTTTGGCCTGTGTAATTCCCCCTCCACCTTACAAAGACTCATGAATCATGTCTTCTATCCTTTTCTCCGTCATTTTGTCTTAGTTTTCTTTGATGATATTCTCATCTATAGTAAAACTTGGTAATCTCATCTTTCCCATGCGGATCAAATTCTCCATCTACTCTCGTATCACCAAATTTTCCTCAAACACTCTAAATGTGCCTTTGGAGCCTCAGAAGTAGAGTACTTGGGTCATATTGTTGGAAAGGCTAGTGTCAGGGTGGATTATAAAAATATTGAAGCAATACAGGATTGGACCCGCCCCAAGACTATCAAAATCTTGCATGGTTTTTGGGTTTAACCGACTATTATTGCAAGTTTGTTCAAAATTATGTGAATATTGAGACCCCTCTCATTGCTCTCCTTAAAAATAATTATTTCACTTGGACTCTCGCAATAGATCAAGCTTTTCAAGCTTTTAAGGAAACTATGTGTACTATTTCGGTCTTGGCTATTCCCGATTTAACAAAAACCTTTGCCCTTGAATGTGATGCCTCTGGCATAGGAATTGGAGATGTCCTTATGCAAGAAGGTATACCTTTGGCCTTTACTAGAAAACAATTGTATGAACACCATTTCGGCCAATCAATCTATGAAAAGGAAATGTTGGCTATTCTGCATGCAATGGATCTCTGGTGTCCTTATCTCTTGGGGAAACGCTTCCAAATTAAGACAGATAATCAAAGCCTCAAGTATTTTCTGGATCAACGACCTTCCTCCCCAGAGCAACACAAATGGGTAACTAAGCTCTTTGGTTATGATTATGAGATCATTTACAAGAAAGGCAAAGAAAATGTGGTTGTTGATGCTCTTTCTTGAAAATATGAAGATGAAGGGTCCCTTTTTTCCCTCTCCTTCATTATACTATATTGGCTACATGATCCTAAAATATCATATATGATCCAACAATTGAAAGCGAACTCTCTAATTTCCCCAGGGTACTCTTGGAAAAATGATAAACTTCGCTACAAAGGTCGTTTGTATTTAAGTAAAAAATCACAACTTAAATTCATGTTTCTTTTTGAGATTCATGCTACTCCCACAGTTGGGCATTCATGGTTTACCAAAACCTATGACTGGGTCAAACGTTCTTTTTTCTGGGATGGTATGAAAAAGGACATTCACACTTTTGTAGCAGAATGTGATGTTTGTCAACACAACAAAGGCGAAACCATGAAACCTCTTGTCACACTCCAACCTCTTTCGATTCCACCCACTATTTGGAGGGACATCTCTATGGATTTTACTATGGGATTACCTAAATCAGGAAATAAGTCCGTCATCATGGTGGTTGTGGATCGTCTTTCCAAGTATGCTCATTTATGTTCTCTTCAACACCCATTTACTGCATCAACTGTGGCTCAACGTTTCATGGATCATATCTTCAAGCTTCATGGCATGCCTCATTCTTTTGTTTCTGATTGAGATGCAACTTTAACTAGCAATTTTTGGCAAGAACTGTTCAAACTCCAGGGCACCCAATTGCATCTCATCACTTTCTATCATCCCCAGATTGATGGTCAAACTCAAGTCGTTAATAAGTGTTTGGAGACTTATTTGAGGTGTTTTTCCTCTGAACGACAAAATCAATGGGCTCAATGGTTACCATTAGCTGAATGGTGGTACAACACTTCTTACCATACAACTACTAGCATGACTCCTTTTGAAGTAGTATATGGCCAAAAGCCACCTTCAGTTCTTTCCTACATGTTAGGTGTATCGATGGTCTAGGCGGTTGACCAAACACTTATAGTTCACGAGGATATTCTCCATACCCTCAAAGAGAATCTTTTCATGGCTAAAAATTGCATGAATAAATAAGCCAATCAAGGTCGCTTCGAATGAGAATTTACTGAAGGAGACTGGGTATTTCTTCGGCTGCAACCTTATAAGAAAAATTCACTCAAGGTTGAACATTGTCATAAAATGGCACCCAAATTTTATGGTCCTTATACAGTTCTCAAGTGCATTGGGAAGGTGGACTATCGGTTAGCTTTACCCAATCATTCTAAGCTCCATCCTGTTTTTCATGTCTCTTGCTTAAACAAGGTGATTGGAACTAAGTGCCAAACTCAAACCAACCTTCCCAATTTGGATGAAAAAGGATCCATCTGGTTGCAACCACAAGCATTTTTGGACCATCGTTAGCATCGTCTTCGTCAGCGTACCATCCATGAAGTGTTGGTTCAGTGGAAAGATACAACTCTAGTAGATGCTACCTGGGAGCACGTTAACATTCTGTAACAATTTCCTCATCTCAAGCCTTGAGGACATGACTGATTCTAAGGGGGAGGGCATGTTAGGGACCTAACCTACCTAACCCATCAAGTGGGTAGAATAACATATTTCCATGTAATAAAAGTCAATATTAATAAGGCCTAGCAATAAGGAGGAACGAGTCAAATATAAGAATACCTAATAGAACCTTATGCTTCTAGAAGGATCTTCCTCTAGATTGTTCTTTTGGATAGATAGATTTAGTATAAATAGGAATAGAGGGTATGAGATGTTTTGTCTTGGATATTATTGTAATAGAGCTCTTCTCTACTGGAGGTTTCCCCCTCGAAGAGGCAAGTGAACATTGCTCTTAGTAATCAAAGTGCTCTTTTTGGTGTTATTCTGGTATTATTGTGGTGTTGTTTTGGTTATATCATTGTTTATCTGCCATTTCTAGCTAATTATTTTTGTTTTACATACTATTTTATATCTGGAATATTACAAAAGTACAATACTAAGACTTCTCATGTCTCTTGGTTCTCTACATTGACTACATTTTCTTAACAAATTGACTCTACTAAGTCTCCTATTATGCATTCTAACTACTTATTTCATTACCTAATTGCATTATATACTTCAATTGTCTAGTCACATATTCATCTTCATTATTATCTCTCTCTATATTTTTTTCTTTATTGTTCAACATTCATGCATTGGGTCCACTTTCCTTCCACATGGTTTCCTTCACTAATTTGCGTAGTCACATTCATGCTTCTCTTTGTGCATTTTTCTTCATTTTTAGTCTGTAAGGTTTTTGTTTTATTTTTATGTTTATACATTGACTCTATTTGAATTATCCTCAAGTAATCTTATTTTGTTTCAATGTGTCTCATCAACTTGCCTCATATGCGTTTCTTGTGTGTTTCCTTCAAAAGTGTGTTCTATCTTTGTGTTGTAAAAACTACACGTTCTTCCGAATTTATTTTGCACAAACAAGCTATGTCACACCCACTTTTTTTTTTTTTTTAACTTTCTTATGCACTTCCCCTTTAAATTGGTTTAATTCACCTTGACACTTGATTTCCATATTTATACATAGAACTTTGGATGCTCTTGTGTTGAGGTGGATTTGTAAGTATGGTGCCTCTAGTAAATTTATTTAGTATACTACCTATCCTACTATTCATAACCAAATCCTTGTTGGAAGGCACACTGTCTTTCATAATTATGCCAAGATTTAGTAGATCACCATGCGATATAATGCCTCATTTAATTTTGTAAAATATCTAGGTAAATGGGATAATAGGAAAAGGTCCCAAGGTAAATTGGATGAGGAGAAAAGAATCATTTTCTTTTATAGAGGGAAAGGAGTTTCCTTGAGTGATATAAGGTAGTAAGGAAGCAAAGGGATTTCCCTAAGTGAGATGTGACAAGGTGGGGCTAGTGAGGAATATATAGAATGGTACCTCACTCTAACCATCACACTACATTTTTGGTAAATATACTGGGGAGATCCAATATTGATCACTTGTAAGGGATGTGGAGTAACCAACCAACTATTGTGAGAATATATGAAAACTAGGGTGAAGGGAGAAGGTACAAAATATGCAAGCCATTAATTTGATTACAAAATCATTCATTTAATGTGCTTGCAACTACGATTAGGGTTTATGTTTGAGTTCAATTAGGTTTATTACAATAAGAAGTAAAATAACAGAGGAATTAATAAAGGAAATAAGCAATGTAGGGATTATTATTCTCTTTTGCTTTGGTGTTCAAATTAGATACTTGCATTAAATAAAATAAAAAATATGCATCCTATCTAACTCTCATTTTGTTAGATTTCGAAGTGCACCCAGACTTGGTGCACACACACCTTAGGTCTGGTCTAGGTTTTGTTGAAGGGTCCTAAATCCATTTGACTCAACAACAGGAACCAAACCCGTCACTGAGGCCCAATTTGACTCTAAAACGTTTAATAGTGGTATGGTTCTCCAAATATTGCGACCCGACCAAAAATAATTGATGGGATTTACATTTTCTTGTGAAGGCTTTCTCCTTCGGTTCAGACTTTCTCTTTTTGTATTTTCTCTTAGGTGGGACTGATACAAGATAGGGCTAGTATAAACCGACCAGGAAACAAAATGGGAACAAACTTAACTACTGGAGAAAGGTTGAGCTTGGGATAACCCTTACACTCTAGCATGTAGACAATGATCGTCTACCACAAGCCTAGTACTAATACGTTAACCGTGTAGGTATTCCAATTACTGAACTGGGATACAATTTATCAGAAGAAAACATGCATGCGATAAACGATGGCAAGTGAAATAATTCACTCAATTCTGATCATCAATCACATAATAACACAACGATTTATTTTCATCATTAAAGAAAATAATTGTAAAACATTGCATCAGATAACTTATCAATAGATTTAGTAGCTCTTACTCGTTACAACATCCATTCATGAGACGAAATAAGAAATAATTCTTCTCCACATCCAATCATACACACATTTGATGAAAAAACACAAAATTGTCTCTGGTCCCAAAAGGACTTCTCAATTAAAGGCAGTTCCGAAATAGTTCTTAACAAAACCAAAAATGAGGGTCTTTGCAGCAACCATCGACCCTTAACTAACCAGTCGATGCTCTTATTTATAACATAAAATTAACTAAAAATAACTATTGAAGTGAAAATAAGTGAAACAAAACTCACCACATGGCAGACTCTTCTATTAGTTTTTCTAAGAGTCATCTCAGAATATCACTTAAGTGGGTGACTCTTTTCGTACTCCGACCACTTGATGAATAGATCCTCACATGTGTTGGCATACGGGAACCTATGTTGTTCCATTGGGGCCGAGTGAATCTCTCTTATCTCAACTGCTTGTGCCCGATACTCAACTATTCTAGCACTTAATTGTTGCAACATATCCTGAGCTTTGATTGGGTGCTCCATGAACTGTTGCACCTAACCTAGTGCCATATCTATCACCTTAGTTATTTCCTCGACCCATTATGAGCCTTGTTCGACGTCAGTCTTGACTATGTCATGCAAGTCGACAAATTCGTTGGGTGTGCCAAACTCGGGGAGGCCGATGTCCTTCATTACTTGGTGGATGTAAGGTAGCTAGAGAGGTAGTAGTGGGGGCCCAGAGGACCCATAGTGATAATAGTGGAGG
>JZKD02S1541364.1:0-10456 GCA_000966675.3 Picea glauca | reverse complement strand
ATATATATGTTGGTATACCAGTACATGATATGTCATCATATATACCGACATATATACCAACATAAATACAGGTATACATATTGATATAATATGTCGGTATATATACTGACATATATACCGATATATATGTTGATATATATATTGTTATATATACCAACATACCGACATACATATATACCAATATATATATCAGCTGGTGTATATGTCAGTATAACCAGTACATGATATGTTATCATATATACTGGTATATATACTGACATATATGACGGTATATATACAAACATATATGTCAGTATATATACCAATCGACATATATGTCGGCATATATACCAATCAACATATATACATGTATATATATCGATCAGTATATATACTGGTCAATATATATTGATACATATACTAGTTGGTATATATACTGAGATATATACCGATCTATATAAATATATTGGTATATATATCGACATATATATTGGTATATATGTCGATATATATACTAACATATTGTATCAGTATATATATTGGTCAATATATATGTCGGTATATATACCGACATATTATACTAGCATATATACTATCCAATATTGATACCAGTATATATGTTGCTATATATGTCATTGGCATATATACGGGTATATATACCGATCAATGTATATACCATCATATATAGCAATATAATATATCAATATATATACCAGTATATATAATATTCGATATATATACATGGAAACATGGCACTAAAGAGACAACTAGAATCAAGAACTAGGTGGTAAGGTTGAAGTTGCACCCCATGTCTAAATTTCACTGGGATGGATGGATGCTCATGCTTGGCACCAATTGACTACATTGATTAATGGATCATATTTTATAACTTACACTCATGTTTCAGGGATGAAACATGCAAGGGGGGATGGAATGTAATATACCTAGTGAGGATAATTGATGTAATATTAGGTACCTAGTGAGGTAGATAAGTGGGATAGTTAATGTAATGTGGACATAATCATGGAGTCATGCCAATAAGTAGTTGGTGGGTAATAAATATGCCCACTAGGTAGTTAGGGAACAATAAATACAATAATGAGTGGTAGTTGGCATAAAACCGTGGTAATACCCATGATAGAGTATATATAGACATACTATTACTGTATTGGATATTTTGGAGATTATATTGTAACAAGCGTGACTTGTGGAGTATTCCAATGATTGACAACTTCTTTATAACATTTCAACTTCTTCTATTAATGATTTAGTTGTAATTCCAAATCTTATCTTTAATATTTTAAGAATGTAAGATTTAATGTTATCGCAATAACAAGGAAGCTATCATTGCTTAATTTTAGCAATGAACTTTATTTTAGTATCTATCGTGACTTTAAATTCTAGGAACGTACATCTTACTTCGATTAAGATAACAAAATAAAATAAAAATGCATTTAATGAAAAATCAACTTCAACCTCTATTTTTAATTTTTATCTTTTCTAAGAGTTCATATTATTTTAGGGGTGGCAGNTGTAATTCCAAATCTTATCTTTAATATTTTAAGAATGTAAGATTTAATGTTATCGCAATAACAAGGAAGCTATCATTGCTTAATTTTAGCAATGAACTTTATTTTAGTATCTATCATGACTTTAAATTCCAAGAACGTACATCTTACTTCGATTAAGATAACAAAATAAAATAAAAATGCATTTAATGAAAAATCAAATTTAACCTCTATTTTTAATTTTTATCTTTTCTAAGAGTTCATATTATTTTAGGGGTGGCAGGAGTTGGGGGGGGGGGGGTCATTTTTCGAGGGAAAAAAGGAAATAACCTTTTCCCAGGTACTTGGAATTTCATCCAATAATAAAGTTGAATATTACACACTTCTTTATGGATTAATTTAAGCAATTAGTTCCAACATAGATTCATTGATCATAATTGGAGACTATAGAGTTATCATCAAAGCCTTGGTTCTTCATACAACTCCGAAAGATAGCAGGCTTGCTTCTATCTTTTCTAGAAGCAACAAAGAAGTCCAAATCATGGATAGGTTTGCATAATATCATGTGTTAAGGGAACTTAATAATCACGTTCACCACCTAACAAATGAAGAATCCTCCCTAGGTCAAGGGGTTTTGGTAAAAAATGCAGGCTTAATTTTTTTTTTATCCCCTAATCTTTATGACCCACTTGAAATCAAATACATGTAGAAATACAATTAATAAATGTATGACTCAACATTTTTTAATTGTATCTCCAAGCATGCGAAAAGGAATCACAAAGATGCAAGTTATGGTTTTTTGCATGCGAGAATTAATATTTTTTCTAGGTTTTGTTCCCTTCATTATGGATTCTTGTATGCAAGGCGGGATGATGGGAGATGTGGCCTAGTTTGAGAATTTGAGTTTATGTTTCAACTCTTGTCAATTTTTTTATGCTCAAGGATTGAGCTTGTTTCTGTGCCACCTTCCTAGATTGATTTCTTTGGTGGAAAGCATTGGAGCCCACTCTTTGGGTCACTCCACCCTTGTTTCATGAATCTCTAGAAGTTATGTGATTATCAAAAAACTCTGGCAAGAATTACCCCTTTGTTTTGGTTGTTGTTTATCTGGTTTGGTTTCTGGGGTGCAATTATCAGGTTCTTCAGGCACCATTTTTGTTGTCTTTGGTTTCAGTATTTGAATCTCTATGGGTGAATTTGAGGGTTGGGGTTGGAGAAGACTCCAGGGTTGGGGTTAGAGAATACTCCTCCCTTCTCCTTGGTCTTGTATCCTCACTCCATTGATTTGGGCCCTTTGAATTCATGTTTNTGTAATTCCAAATCTTATCTTTAATATTTTAAGAATGTAAGATTTAATGTTATCGCAATAACAAGGAAGCTATCATTGCTTAATTTTAGCAATGAACTTTATTTTAGTATCTATCATGACTTTAAATTCCAAGAACGTACATCTTACTTCGATTAAGATAACAAAATAAAATAAAAATGCATTTAATGAAAAATCAAATTTAACCTCTATTTTTAATTTTTATCTTTTCTAAGAGTTCATATTATTTTAGGGGTGGCAGGAGTTGGGGGGGGGGGGGTCATTTTTCGAGGGAAAAAAGGAAATAACCTTTTCCCAGGTACTTGGAATTTCATCCAATAATAAAGTTGAATATTACACACTTCTTTATGGATTAATTTAAGCAATTAGTTCCAACATAGATTCATTGATCATAATTGGAGACTATAGAGTTATCATCAAAGCCTTGGTTCTTCATACAACTCCGAAAGATAGCAGGCTTGCTTCTATCTTTGCTAGAAGCAACAAAGAAGTCCAAATCATGGATAGGTTTGCATAATATCATGTGTTAAGGGAACTTAATAATCATGTTCACCACCTAACAAATGAAGAATCCTCCCTAGGTCAAGGGGTTTTGGTAAAAAATGCGGGCTTAATTTTTTGTTTATCCCCTAATCTTTATGGCCCACTTGAAATCAAATACATGTAGAAATACAATTAATAAACGTATGACTCAATAAACGTATGACTCAAGCATGTGAAAAGGAATCACAAAGATGCAAGTTATGGTTTTTTGCATGAGAATTAATATTTTTTCTAGGTTTTGTTCCCTTCATTATGGATTCTTGTATGCAAGGTGGGATGATGGGAGATGTGGCCTAGTTTGACAATTTGAGTTTATGTTTCAACTCTTGTCAATTTTTTTATGCTCAAGGATTGAGCTTGTTTCTGTTCCACCTTCCTAGATTGATTTCTTTGGTGGAAAGCATTGGAGCCCACTCTTTGGGTCACTCCACCCTTGCTTCATGAATCTCTAGAAGTTATGTGATTATCAAGAAACTCTGGCAAGAATTACCCCTTTGTTTTGATTGTTGTTTATTTGGTTTGGTTTCTGGGGTGCAATTATCAGGTTCTTCAGGCACCATTTTTGTTGTCTTTGGTTTCAGTATTTGAATTTCTATGGGTGACTTTGAGGGTTGGGGTGGAGAAGACTCCAGGATTGGGGTTAGAGAAGACTCCTCCCTTCTCCTTGGTCTTGTATCCTCACTCCATTGATTTGGGCCCTTTGAATTCATGTTTCGATAATTTTTGGGTCAAACTCATTGATGAAAGGATTTCAAGTCTCATTTAGAGTTCCAGAGCCCACTCTAGTCAATTATGTCTTCTCTCAACTCTATTACCTATAAGCACAATTGTGAAAGGTTTAGCCTATATGGATTCTAGAGATCTTATGGGGTCGTCCACATGAAGAAACTATTCAAGGTCATAATATAACTCTTCATTTGATTTTCATCAATGTTCATGACAATGAACAACATTGTTCTACATGTAAACTTCATGAACCTGGCATGCCTTGAGGCACCTTTCCACACCTCTTGGGCCTTGGACGTCAGCTTCCATATATGCGCATTTATGTAAGTTCTTATGTGTGTGCACATATATGGAAGCCGACATTTATGAAAGTGCGCATACATAGAAGCACACATATATGGAAGTTGACTTCTGTGTATGCACATTTATGGNTCTTTGCTAGAAGCAACAAAGAAGTCCAAATCATGGATAGGTTTGCATAATATCATGTGTTAAGGGAACTTAATAATCATGTTCACCACCTGACAAATGAAGAATCCTCCCTAGGTCAAGGGGTTTTGGTAAAAAATGGGGGCTTAATTTTTTGTTTATACCCTAATCTTTATGACCCACTTGAAATCAAATACATGTAGAAATACAATTAATAAATGTATGACTCAACATTTCTTAATTGTATCTCCAAGCATGCGAAAAGGAATCACAAGGATGCAAGTTATGGTTTTTTGCATGCGAGAATTAATATTTTTTCTAGGTTTTGTTCCCTTCATTATGGATTCTTGTATGCAAGGTGGGATGATGGGAGATGTGGCCTATCTTGACAATTTGAGTTTATGTTTCAACTCTTGTCAATTTTTTTATGCTCAAGGATTGAGCTTGTTTCTATGCCACCATCCTAGATTGATTTCTTTGGTGGAAAGCATTGGAGCCCACTCTTTGGGTCACTCCACCCTTGTTTCATGAATCTCTAGAAGTTATGTCATTATCAAGAAATTCTGGCAAGAATTACCCCTTTGTTTTGGTTGTTGTTTATTTGGTTTGGTTTCTCGGGTGCAATTATCAGGTTCTTCAGGCACCATTTTTGTTGTCTTTGGTTTCAGTATTTGAATCTCTATGGTTGACTTTGAGGGTTGGGGTTGGAGAAGACTCCAGGGTTGGGGTTAGAGAAGACTCCTCCCTTCTCCTTGGTCTTGTATCCTCACTCCATTGATTTGGGCCCTTTGAATTCATGTTTCGATAATTTTTGGGTCAAACTCATTGATGAAAGGATTTCAAGTCTCATTTAGAGTTCCAGAGCCCACTCTAGTCAATTATGTCTTCTCTCAACTCTATTACCTATAAGCACAATTGTGAAAGGTTTAGCCTATATGAATTCTAGAGATCTTATGGGGTCGTCCACATGAAGAAACTATTCAAGGTCATAATATAACTCTTCATTTGATTTTCATCAATGTTCATGACAATGAACAACATTGATCTACATGTAAATTTCATGAACTTGGCATGCCTTGAGGCACCTTTCCACACCTCTTGGGCCTTGGACGCCAGCTTCCATATATGCACATTTATGTAAGTTCTTATGTGTGTGCACATATATGGAAGCCGACATTTATGAAAGTGCGCATACATAGAAGCACACATATATGGAAGTTGACTTCTGTGTATGCACATTTATGGAAGTGCTTCCATATATGCATTTATATATGGAATGTGAATTTATAGAAGCCGAACACTTCTCTAAATTCTCATATATGGAAATTGGTTCCTATATATGCACATTTACAGAAGCATGCTTTCCTATATGCGCATTTACATAAGCCAACTTCTATATATGTGCACTTTCATAAATGTGCATATACATAAGTAGGCTTGTGTAAATTGTGCATATATGGAAACCGAATTCCATATATGTGCACTTCTGTATATGCACATTTACATAAGAACGCATATATGGAAGTTGTCTTTCCTAAATTTGTGTATACAGAAGCATGCATATACGGAAGTAGGAAGCATGATTCTATAAATGTGCATATACATAAGTAGGAAGCAAGATTCTATAAATGTGCATATACAGAAGTAGGATGAAGGATTCTATAAATGTGCATATATGGAAGTAGGAATTAGGATTCTATAAATATGCATATACAAAATCCTACTTCCATATATGTACAATTTATAGAAACCTTCTTTTGTATATGCACGCTTCCATGTNATGTGTGTGCACATATATGGAAGCCGACATTTATGAAAGTGCGCATACATAGAAGCACACATATATGGAAGTTGACTTCTGTGTATGCACATTTATGGAAGTGCTTCCATATATGAATGTATATATGGAATGTGAATTTATAGAAGCCGAACACTTCTCTAAATTCTCATATATGGAAATTGGTTCCTATATATGCACATTTACATAAGCATGTTTTCCTATATGCGCATTTACATAAGCCAACTTTTATATATGTGCACTTTCATAAATGTGCATATACGTAAGTAGGCTTGTGTAAATTGTGCATATATGGAAACCGAATTCCATATATGTGCACTTCTATATATGTACATTTACAGAAGAACGCATATATGGAAGTCGACTTTCCGAAATTTGTGTATACAAAAGCATGCATATACGGAAGTAGGAAGCATGATTCTATAAATGTGCATATACGTAAGTAGGAAGCAAGATTCTATAAATGTGCATATGTAGAAGTAGGATGAAGGATTCTATAAATGTGCATACATGGAAGTAGGAATTAGGATTCTATAAATATGCATATACAAAATCCTACTTCCATATATGTACAATTTATAGAAACCTTCTTTTGTATATGCACGCTTCCATGTATTCCCATTTACGGAAGCACAGATATATGAAAGACGAATTTCATAAATAAACATATATAGAAGCATGCGTATACGAAATCTGAATTCTAAATTCCATAAATATGTGCATATATCGAAGACGACATATGTGCATATATGAAATCCAACTTTTGTATATTCACAATTTACAGAATCTTTCTTCTGTATATGCACATTTATGGAACCACACATATACAAAATCCAACCTCTATAAATGTGCATATGCTGGATTCCATATATGCACATATTTATGGAAGTCGGAAGTTGACTTCTGTATATGCATGCTTCCATAAATGCGCATATACAAAATAAAGATTCTATAAATTGTGCATAAACTTCCATATAAGCACATTTACAAAATTGTGCTTCTATATATGCATGCTTTGATATATGCACATTTGTGGAAACTGATTTTTGTATATACGTACTTATGTAAATGTGCATATATGGAAGCAAGCATATATGGACATTGAATTTCATATATGCCCAATTTACAGAAGCCTACCTCTATATATGTGCACTTACAGAAGCACTTATATATGAAATATGGATTCCATAAATGCAAATATACAGAAGAATGCATATACAAAATAAGGCTTTTGTAAATGTCCATATAGGGAAGTCAAATTCCATATATGTGCATTTAGAGAAGTGGTCGGCTTCCGTAAATGCACATTTGTATATGCGCACATATATGGAAGTCGAATTTTGTATATGCACATATACATAAGAAGTTCCACAAATGTGCATATACAAAAGTAGACTTCCATATATGCATACTTCCGTATATGCATGCTTTCATATTTGTGAGATTTTGTATATGTACTCTTTAATATATGTGAGTTTCTGTATATGCATATATATGAAAGTGCTTCTGTAAATGTGCACATACAGAAGCCAACTTCCATATATGTGACTTCCATAAATGCACATATATGGAAGATGTCTTCAATATATGCAAATATGGGTGAGTGCAAGTTAGTGATGGTCTCTGATGACACATTAGTGGCAATGCAAACATGGAAAAACAACAATTTGATAACTTGGAGGGATTATTCAAGGAACTTTTAAAATTAATTTGAATATGTTGTAAAAAGATGAAATGTGGGAAATTGAATTAGCTTTCCAAATATATAATTTTTATTTATAAAAATTGTGAATAACTATGTGAAATTTTATTTTTTCTAATAGTGGTATGTTATTTTTCTAGCAAAATATAAGGTATATGTCTCCATTAGTGCAGGTGTTGAGCACCTTAACGATGGAATTTCCTTCCAAAAATTTGTATAATTGTAGATAATCCATTGTTCTAGTGCGGTGTCTTTTTTCAAAATTTATAATATTAATTATATATATATATATATATATATATAAATTATGAAAGTCAATATATCCTTGAAATTACAACACCTTATGTTAATGCAGGCTACGAGGGTCTTAAGATTATCGAATAAAAATATTTTTTTTAGATTATAGATATTAGTCTCTTCTACTATAATGTATAACTTATTTAAAAAATGGTTAATCAACCAAAATGTTATAGCAGAAATAAAAGAGGCATGCATTTTAGGATTTTGATATACATTAAGATAAAAATAGATTAAAAATAGTAAACAATATTAATGTTTAAAAAAAATTACACATTTAGAATCTGCATTGCCAACACTATATGTATATGTAGTTTCATTAACAACAGATTTGTGTAGTGTATAGAAAAATAACATCAAAAACAAAGATATAGAGAGGTATTCATAAAAATGGAGGTTTTTATGTATTTGTAGATCAAACCACTAGGTTTGTCACCCTAACCTAAATTTGAGGCAACCAACTCAACATACACGTACAATTGAGTTGTCATTCATTGCCACTATTTTGTCCATCAAATTTGTGCACTCACCCTTATATAGAAGTACTCTTCCATATATGCACATTTACATAAGTTGGCTTCTTTATATGTTCATTTATAAAAGTTTGCTTCCATATATGCAAAGTTATAGAAGCACTTTTGTATATGTGAAAATATGGAAGTGTTTCTATAAATTCTCATATATGGAAGGGATTTCATAAGTGCTCATAATACAAAAGTTGACTTCCATATATGCGCATTTAGGGAAGTGGTCAGCTTTCGTAAATGCACATTTTGTATATTCACACATATATGGAAGTCGACAGATGTATGTGCATAAATGTGCATATACATAAGCCAACTTCCATATATGTGTGCTTCCATAAATCCACGCTTTCATATATGTCGACTTCCTTATATGTGCATATACATAAGAACTTTCGTAAATGTGCATATACGAAAGCTGAATTTCATATACGCGACTTCCATAAATGTGCATTTATGGAAGTCGGTTTCTATATATACGCATATTCGTAAGATGACCACTTCCTTAAATGCACATATATGGAAAAATTGACTTCTATAAATGCGCATTTATGGAAGCTAGCCACTTGCGTATATGGGCATATACGAAAGCCACATACATAGAAGTTGGCTTCTGTAAATGTGCATTTATGGAAGTGCTTCCATATATGTGCATATATGGAAGTCGACTTTAGTATATGTGCATTTACAGAATCCAAATTCTATATATGCACATTTACAGATGCGCTTATGTATATGTGCATTTACGTAAATGATTTTGTATATGCACATTTATGGAAGTGGGAATATATAAAATCTCACATCTTCAAGTGTATTTTATTAAATAATAAAGCATTGACATGGGATATCTTACAAAAAAGGAAAAAAAAAATGGCTCGATGAGATGTCCACTTTACAAGTAATTTGAAGAATCCAATTATCACCTATCAATATATTGTTCATATACAATTCAGGTTTGAAAAGAGACAATGGTTCTTTGGCTGGGAAAACAGCGAGCTTGGCATCTGAGGGCAAACTCAGGAAAATGATGAGTTTGGGGGAACATGTATAGAGGTAAATTGGACTCCCAGAGTCCAATTTCATCACTCTAGTCTAGAAAGATGTCTTTTATCCATGAGTTCAATTCGAAGAAGTTGAATTTGCACCTTGGCTCTGTGGTTTTATAATCTTTATCCGCCAGAGGGATATAGTCCAGGTCGACAGGAGGGGGAAGGATTGGGTTCTCAAACATATCAGCAGATTTGGCCTTGGGGGCCATGATTGGCAGAGCTTGAGGTAAAATAATGGCATAATTGTAATTACCTAAGGAAAAACGCCTATTGACGGTAACATATTGTGGCAGTTAGCTTGACAGCTTGGTTTGATGCAGTGTCCATGATGTCTGTATCAGCAAATGGCATTACAGGAAGATGAAACAGGGTTTTACAATATGTTGGAGGTGTCTGTTATGGCGTGGGGCTTTTACTGGGCAGTTAACGGTCACGAGAAGTGTTTTAATTGGGTAACAAGCATGTAGGATGGGACATACGGTAGGTAGTAATAGGGTTACGGTGGCAGAGTGAGGTGAGTGGTATCAGGTGGTGGTTTAGGCCGATTTTAGAGGGGGTGTAGGTGGTAAGAGAA
>JZKD02S1541353.1:0-10456 GCA_000966675.3 Picea glauca | reverse complement strand
AAATAGGAGAAAGGTTTCCACAACTGGAAAAGAAGTGTTACATTTTCGAGGCAAATGACCAAACAGAACCTTCCAAGTTGATAACTCAGTTGGTAGAAAAGTGTATCGATTGTATCGAACAGGGGAAAGGGAACACTTATGGAGGCCAGTAATACAGTTGCTCATACTACCTAATTTTGGAGCTAGGAGACAAAGAAAGGAAAATGCCCTGACAGCATGAGAGAAGACAAGGGACAACAAAGTGAAGTGTTTCACCTGCTCATTTGTAATCGAAACCTTTAGAATGATAGAATTTCAAATGCTTAAATCTTGTATAAATATACATTTTGAGAAAGGATCAAGGGTTGTTTTTTTTAGATTGTAAAGGAGAAGACTCTCTTTATTGAGAATTAATACAAATGCAGGCCAGAGATTCTGCATCTCGTCTATTTTGAGTTATGTTTTCTTCTGTCTTTCCATATTCCAGCATACTTTCCTATATGTTTCTTTGATGAATGTTTAAACCACAATTTAGTACAATATCTATTGTGGTTATATTTCACTTAGTAATCTGATAACAAACAAATTTTCCTCTGTATTTATTGTTAGAAAATACAAGACCTACATGTTATTTAGAAACTATATTTTATACTTCATTGAAGGTTACACCATTTCACTTTCTTCTTTTGTTACAAAGTAAGATTCCTCAGTAATTGATGCCTTGCTTTGATTAGCAGCTTTATGTTTTCTTTCAATTCATTCAATATTTCAAATTTAACTCAGATGTGAGAAACAGCCTCTGAGATGTTATAATATTAATTCGAATTAAAGAACTTTTCTCTCATAAGTTCGGTGGTAAGAGGCGAACGTTGAAACCTTTCCTCATTTCCTGATGCTTGACATTATACTTGAAGTCTTAGTATAAACTTAGGAACAACAATCCCAATAAGAGGCATTCTCGGTCACCTCTTCTAGAGACCCTGTTAAAATGATCTAGCACGATGGACTGAGAGTAGTGAAGGGGTCACATTAGGAATGATACAAGGCTATGGACTAAGAGCGGTGAAGGGGTACATTCTTTGGGTTGGGAAGGTGTGTGGATTTTTCTTAGCTGTCAGTGGATAGTGAGAGAACACCCTCTTTTGTAGATTCCTAGCCCTAGCTCAGGGGTAACTTGTTGTTGATATCTAGAACAACAGGTATATGTTTGGGTGGGACGTCCATCCCAAGCAACTAGTTGCACAACTGTTATGAAAATATACGCGTTTATCTATGTTCTGTGTTATTTAATGAGCTAAATTGTTGTGTTTTAAGTCTATGTATGTGAATGGTTTATATGTTGATGTAAATGAGTTTATTAGTGGCATTCATGTTTATTTAAGCATGTTGTAGATGCATTTAAATTAATGATATAAAAATGGTTAAATCTGTGTGTATTTAAATAGTTGGTAAGCTATAGGATTAGTTAGTAGAAAAATATTATTTTATGTGTATTATGCAAGTAATGTTCCTCGGTCGGTTGGGGAACGTTACAAATCGGTATTAGAACTATGGTTACAAMACTCGGGCTATATGGGCCAGAGATAGTGTGCATAGGAAGGGAAAGGGAAAACCCTTCCTGGAAAATCCAGTGCAAAGTATAAGAACCTGGTTGTTTAGCAGGCTACAAAGASTCATGCACAGGCTAAGGAGCCGAAAGCTAGTTTAAAAAGTGGAACCTCGTGGTGGAATYTTGATGTGGGAACCTAGATTAGGTGGAACCCTTTGTAACTAGTGTTAAGGATGAATATGAACCATGTGTTGGGAAAGATATTAGATCTTGACCGTCAATCGGTGATCGGTGGTCGAGCACAGGTTCACAAGAACAGGTCAGCTAGAGTAATCTCACAAGGTAGGGTCACGGGATAGGCTTGCGGGTGGATAAAGTTTTATGAATAAATCTTGAGGTGAGGTATCGAGGAGAAGTTCCCAACTGTGGAACTATCTTTTCGAAGGTTCACAGGAATAGTCTCGTGGAAGGTTAACTCTGCGCGGTTTGTGGGTCGCGGATTGTGGAGAGTTTGTGTGGCGTAACAACCTGAGGGAAAAGCTCACAAGCACAAGCCGAAGAAGGATGAGATTTGTTGGTTCAATGGGAGAATATATATAGACCATCATATATGTTTAGCCCCAAGGGTTGGTTAAATATCGTGTAGTTTAAGAATATGTGTGGATCTTTTTTGTTGATCGGCACGCTTGTCAACTGTCCAATTTTTCAAACGTGCCTATCAACCTGGAAAGTTCAGATGTCGAGGAGGATGCCAGGTTGGATAACACATCGAAAAAAAGTGTCAGTGGTGCCACATCATCAAAAAGTGTCATCGGTGCCATGACAGCTATTGATTCAACATTCCACATAAATAGTACGAAGTATTAGCAAAGCCACATGCAGGGTCATATGGGAGGAAAAATTCTAAGTTTAAAGTCTCACAAGAAGAAGCTTCATGGAAGAGGGGTCTCATAGGAGAATTAATCGGTAGGAGAAAAGGCTACAAGGTAGAAGTTGTGAAGTAAGGCCGCAATATAGAAGTTGCGGAGGAAGGCCACAAGTTAGAAGCCCCAAAGGTAAGAGCTAAGGGTAAATCTTGACCATCCAATAGGGTGTCAAGATTAGATCTTGATCGTTCATTAGAGATCGATGATCATGAAGGATTTCTTAAAAATGTTGTGGGAATTGGCTGGCACAATATATTGGCAAGATACAGTCTATGTAAGAAGGGATGTGTCCATAAAAGTGTCTCCTGGTGAGAAAGGCTACGGGCGCGAGCCCAACATGACTGCAGAGGATTTTTCACAGGGAAATTATGGAGTGTAACCCTATTTACATCCCATGGGGAAGAGGCCAATCATGGTGTTGTGTACCACGATGTTGCAAGAAGGAGAGTTTCTGAGAGCCTTGCATGCTACGAACGGTGGGGAGAACAAAAGGGCATGGGAATTTTATCACCACGTGAAATATTTCCCACTCACAAAGAGTGTGAATGCACGCAAACCTGCATCTGACAAGATGTAGTTGGTCCATGTTGGTGAGTAAGCACGGGGTGGTCCACGTGGACATGATGACTTCAACAGATGGGGGGAAATGCCGAGAAAACTTCATAGGGGCATAACGTTTTGTTCTGGGATCAAATTTTAGAAAATGAGTAGCCGATGGAAAGCTCTTGGAGAGAGGAATCCATCCATGCACCCATAAAATTGATCTAAGTATTAGAAATTACATTAAAATCAAAAGAATATGACTAGTGGCCTAAATATCAAAAAATTATGCATTCCTTTTCTAGAAATGTGTATATGTGTTTTTTCTAACAGAAATTTTATTTTCAATCACATTTTCTTGCAGAATTTGTAGGTTTAGGATGGAAGTTTGGTTCATGTATGATAACCACGGTCATGGAGGATGATTAGAGGTATTTTGACTATGAAGAAGAATTTAGAAGGTTATATGGTAGCATGAGAAATACTGAGACAAAATCCAATGGAAGAAGTTGCAGAGAGGAGCATGTAAAGCGAGTTATAACTATGAGAAGTCTGCAAAGAGAAGTGAAGANTTGATGTGGGAACCTAGATTAGGTGGAACCCTTTGTAACTAGTGTTAAGGATGAATATGAACCATGTGTTGGGAAAGATATTAGATCTTGACCGTCAATCGGTGATCGGTGGTCGAGCACAGGTTCACAAGAACAGGTCAGCTAGAGTAATCTCACAAGGTAGGGTCACGGGATAGGCTTGCGGGTGGATAAAGTTTTATGAATAAATCTTGAGGTGAGGTATCGAGGAGAAGTTCCCAACTGTGGAACTATCTTTTCGAAGGTTCACAGGAATAGTCTCGTGGAAGGTTAACTCTGCGCGGTTTGTGGGTCGCGGATTGTGGAGAGTTTGTGTGGCGTAACAACCTGAGGGAAAAGCTCACAAGCACAAGCCGAAGAAGGATGAGATTTGTTGGTTCAATGGGAGAATATATATAGACCATCATATATGTTTAGCCCCAAGGGTTGGTTAAAGATCGTGTAGTTTAAGAATATGTGTGGATCTTTGTTGTTGATCGGCACGCTTGTCAACTGTCCAATTTTTCAAACGTGCCTATCAACCTGGAAATTTCAGATGTCGAGGAGGATGCCAGGTTGGATAACACATCGAAAAAAAGTGTCAGTGGTGCCACATCATCAAAAAGTGTCATTGGTGCCATGACAGCTATTGATTCAACATTCCACATAAATAGTACGAAGTATTAGCAAAGCCACATGCAGGGTCATATGGGAGGAAAAATTCTAAGTTTAAAGTCTCACGAGAAGAAGCTTCATGGAAGAGGGGTCTCATAGGAGAATTAATCGGTAGGAGAAAAGGCTACAAGGTAGAAGTTGTGAAGTAAGGCCGCAATATAGAAGCTGCGGAGGAAGGCCACAAGTTAGAAGCCCCAAAGGTAAGAGCTAAGGGTAAATCTTGACCATCCAATAGGGTGTCAAGATTAGATCTTGATCGTTCATTAGAGATCGATGATCATGAAGGATTTCTTAAAAATGTTGTGGGAATTGGCTGGCACAATATATTGGCAAGATACGGTCTATGTAAGAAGGGATGTGTCCATAAAAGTGTCTCCTGGTGAGAAAGGCTACGAGCGCGAGCCCAACATGACTGCAGAGGATTTTTCATAGGGAAATTATGGAGTGTAACCCTATTTACATCCCATGGGGAAGAGGCCAATCATGGTTTTGTGTACCACGATGTTGCAAGAAGGAGAGTTTCTGAGAGCCTTGCATGCTACGAAATGTGGGGAGAACAAAAGGGCATGGGAATTTTATCACCACGTGAAATATTTCCCACTCACAAAGAGTGTGAATGCATGCAAACCTGCATCTGACAAGATGTAGTTGGTCCATGTTGGTGAGTAAGCACGGGGTGGTCCACGTGGACATGATGACTTCAACAGATGGGGGGAAATGCCGAGAAAACTTCATAGGGGCATAACGTTTTGTTCTGGGATCAAATTTTAGAAAATGAGTAGCCGATGGAAAGCTCTTGGAGAGAGGAATCCATCCATGCACCCATAAAATTGATCTAAGTATTAGAAATTACATTAAAATCAAAAGAATATGACTAGTGGCCTAAATATCAAAAAATTATGCATTCCTTTTCTAGAAATGTGTATATGTGTTTTTTCTAACAGAAATTTTATTTTCAATCACATTTTCTTGCAGAATTTGTAGGTTTAGGATGGAAGTTTGGTTCATGTATGATAACCACGGTCATGGAGGATGATTAGAGGTATTTTGACTATGAAGAAGAATTTAGAAGGTTATATGGTAGCATGAGAAATACTGAGACAAAATCCAATGGAAGAAGTTGCAGAGAGGAGCATGTAAAGCGAGTTATAACTATGAGAAGTCTGCAAAGAGAAGTGAAGANATATACATGAAAGAATTTGGCAGGCTACATGGGGTGCCTAAAGAAATAGTTTTAGACATAGATCCAAACTTTACATCCAATTTTTCAAAAGGTCTTGTTCAAAGGCTTTGGGACAAATTTAAATCGTAGTGCAATGTATCACCCAGAGTATAATGGACAAACATAAAGGACCAATAGAATAATTGAAGACATCCTTGGAATGTATGTGATGGACCAACCATCAAAGTGGGAATATTATATCCACTTAGTTTAATTTTCCTACAATAATGGGTATCAAGCCTCATTAAAAATGAGCCCATTCAAAGCTTTGTATGGAATGAAGTGTAACACAATAATGAGTTGGGATAACCCAACAGACCGAGTTGTCATTGGGACAGATTTTTTGAGGGAAATGGAAGAGGAGATACCAAACATGAGGAAAAATTTAAAGGCTACCCACAACAAGTAGAAAAAAATTTCAGACAAGAACATGGTTTTCAGATATTTTAAAGTTGGGGAATAGATATTTTTAAAAGTGAAAGAGAAGAGAAGTACGTTAAGATTGAGTTGTTGCCCAAAGTTGGCAGCAAGACAATGTGGGCCTTTTGAAATATTAGAGAAGATAGGGTTAGTTGCATACATTCTAGCATTGCCTGCATCCATGAGAGTGCATAATCTATTTCATGTGTCATCATTAAAGAAATATGTGCATGATCCTAACCATGTAATTGATTGGTTTGTGATCTAGGTGGAACATGAAGGAGACTTTCGGGTGGATCCAATGTGCATCCTAGACTAAAAAGTCAAAGTCCTAAAAAATAAATATATAGGGTTGGTAAAGGTTCAATGGACCTGCTACGGTCCTAAATATGAAACATGGGAGGATGAAGAAACTATGCATGAGGAATACCTGCAATTTTTTGTCAATTTTGAAGAAAACATAATGCAAGACTCCATTATGGGCAGCTAGAGTTCCAGAACCCCATCTCAAAATTCCTAGTCACCTGTTTTGACCACATAGTAAGTGAATGTTGCGGCCCGATGGATTGACAGCAGTGGAGGGGCACATTCGTGAGGTCGGCAAGTTGAGAGGAAACAAGAGATCATGGTTGGAACTACTACAGGACAGTAAACAAATTGCAGAATTTCTTGTTTTTTTTATTATTATGTTGTAAATCAGTATATGTATTTTGATAAAGTTTTGTGCACCAAGGATGGTTCACAATTGTAGGGGAGGGGGAATGTAACATCCCCACTATAATATCCAATTTAATTATTTTTTAATGTAGAAATAGTGTATGTCTAAGGCCAAGMAATGCAATATGTAAGAATTGTATTGTTGTTTTTAATAAATAAATGTGATGCCATCTGTTGGGGGGGCGACATCGAAAAATGTGGGGGATGATTAATCCACAAGAGAGGGGGGTCTAGAAAGGGGTTTTAGAAATGAATTTATTTTYAGTCGATGGTTTTCTAATTCTGGTTTAAGGAATTAGGGTTGTTGACTAATTTGGGTCAATGTATTAGGGGTTTGGATGCCACRGGATCTTATATGTATATCGTATTGTAAACAATGAAGATGATGATGAATAAAATAATTAGAGGTGCAGCTCTAAACAGGTTGCTAGTTTTCCCGGTTTGGGTTTCCATGGAAAAAATATCTTTCTAAAGTGTGTTTGTGTCATTGTATATTTTCTGTTTTTTATTAAGAATATGTTTGTAGTAATTAATTGTACAAGGTTAAAATCTACATTTGGTATCAAAGAAATTATTGGATTCAGGGGGGATGCCTTTGTAAATGTGGTTTTGGCTGATGTTTATGATAATCCTTGTTACAGTGGGAGATTTGTGGTATCAATTATTCAAGTGAAAAGAAATGGTAAACATTTTGAAAATAGAGATCGAGAAATTTAATGGGAAAAGTTTTGAGCTATGGAAGCTCAAGATGGAAGATTTGTTGGTGGAAAAAGATTAGCGGGTCGTTGTGGATCTAGGTATTGCACCTACAGGAATCTCAGCAGAAGACTGGAAAACGTTGGATCAGAAGGCAAAGGGCACAATCTGATTTTGTCTCTCAGATTCAGTATTAATGAATGTGTCAAGGGAAGATATAACCAAGGCATTATGGGATAAGTTAGGGGATTTGTATGAGTCAAAGTATCTAGTAAAAAAAATGTTATTTTGGAAGAAGTTATACAACCTGAGAATGAAATATGGAGACTCAGCAACAGAGTATTTGAATGCCTTCAATACTATGGTAAGTCAGCTATTATCTGTTGATATTAAGATTTATGATGAAGACAAGTGTATTAGTTTATTGCGTTATTTACCAGACTCATGGGATATTATGGTTGTGGCCATAGGTAGTAATTCAACTACTATAAATTTTGATGATGTAGTCTCATCCTCGTTGTCAGAGGAGATGAGGCAGAAAAATATGGAAAGCCAGAGAACAAATGCATTATTTGCAAGAGGACGCTCCTAGGAAAGAAATAGATATATGTCCTCGAGTGGGAGATATAAATCTAAGATAATATATAAATCTCTTGGAAAGTTTGTAAAGGTATGTTGGAGATGTGGAAAAGAAGGGCACTACAAGAAGCAATGTAGATCCAAAAGTGTTGAGAGAGGGAAAGGATTTGATGATCCTCCTTCTACAGAAGAAAAAACCTTTGTGGCTGAAGGAGGGGATGTGTACTTGGCTTATTCAAGCACACATGTAGATCATGGGGCATGGTTGTTCGACTCAGGTGCATCCTTTCATATGACTCCTCATAGGGAGTGGTTCTGTGAATATGAAATGTATGATGGAGATGATGTTTTCCAAGGTGATGACTCGACAACCAAAATCATAGGACGAGGAAAAGTCAAGTTGAATCCCATGGATGGAAGGATTAGAACACTCCCTGGTGTTCTCCACATCCCGGGATTAGACAAAAAATTGATTTTTGTAAACAAAATGGATGATGCAGGGGTAAAAATAGTGTTTGAGAAAGAAATATGCAGGATTGTTCGAGGAGAAATGGTGTTGTTGAAGGGATTTTAGTTTGGAATTCTATATAAGTTTTGGGGAAGCATTATTAGTGATGGGTGTAATAGTTCCATTGTTCCTTATATTGGAGTTGAAGAAAAAAAAACTCCTACGGTATCTAGAGAAAAGGCTATGTTGTGGCATCAAAGACCGAGGCATATCGAAGAGAAGGGATTTTGACTACTAAATGGTAAAGGTATGGTTGAAGGTATGTCTAACTGCTCTCTAGATTTTGATTTATGTGAACATTGTGTATATGTGAAGTAGANGGATCTTATATGTATATCGTATTGTAAACAATGAAGATGATGATGAATAAAATAATTAGAGGTGCAGCTCTAAACAGGTTGCTAGTTTTCCCGGTTTGGGTTTCCATGGAAAAAATATCTTTCTAAAGTGTGTTTGTGTCATTGTATATTTTCTGTTTTTTATTAAGAATATGTTTGTAGTAATTAATTGTACAAGGTTAAAATCTACATTTGGTATCAAAGAAATTATTGGATTCAGGGGGGATGCCTTTGTAAATGTGGTTTTGGCTGATGTTTATGATAATCCTTGTTACAGTGGGAGATTTGTGGTATCAATTATTCAAGTGAAAAGAAATGGTAAACATTTTGAAAATAGAGATCGAGAAATTTAATGGGAAAAGTTTTGAGCTATGGAAGCTCAAGATGGAAGATTTGTTGGTGGAAAAAGATTAGCGGGTCGTTGTGGATCTAGGTATTGCACCTACAGGAATCTCAGCAGAAGACTGGAAAACGTTGGATCAGAAGGCAAAGGGCACAATCTGATTTTGTCTCTCAGATTCAGTATTAATGAATGTGTCAAGGGAAGATATAACCAAGGCATTATGGGATAAGTTAGGGGATTTGTATGAGTCAAAGTATCTAGTAAAAAAAATGTTCTTTTGGAAGAAGTTATACAACCTGAGAATGAAATATGGAGACTCAGCAACAGAGTATTTGAATGCCTTCAATACTATGGTAAGCCAGCTATTATCTATTGATATTAAGATTTATGATGAAGACAAGTGTATTAGTTTATTGCGTTATTTACCAGACTCATGGGATATTCTGGTTGTGGCCATAGGTAGTAATTCAACTACTATAAATTTTGATGATGTAGTCTCATCCTCGTTGTCAGAGGAGATGAGGCAGAAAAATATGGAAAGCCAGAGAACAGATGCATTATTTGCAAGAGGACGCTCCTAGGAAAGAAATAGATATATGTCCTCGAGTGGGAGATCTAAATCTAAGAGAATATATAAATCTCTTGGAAAGTTTGTAAAGGTATGTTGGAGATGTGGAAAAGAAGGGCACTACAAGAAGCAATGTAGATCCAAAAGTGTTGAGAGAGGGAAAGGATTTGATGATCCTCCTTCTACAGAAGAAAAAACCTTTGTGGMTGAAGGAGGGGATGTGTACTTGGCTTATTCAAGCACACATGTAGATCATGGGGCATGGTTGTTCGACTCAGGTGCATCCTTTCATATGACTCCTCATAGGGAGTGGTTCTGTGAATATGAAATGTATGATGGAGATGATGTTTTCCAAGGTGATGACTCGACAACCAAAATCATAGGACGAGGAAAAGTCAAGTTGAATCCCATGGATGGAAGGATTAGAACACTCCCTGGTGTTCTCCACATCCCGGGATTAGACAAAAAATTGATTTTTGTAAACAAAATGGATGATGCAGGGGTAAAAATAGTGTTTGAGAAAGAAATATGCAGGATTGTTCGAGGAGAAATGGTGTTGTTGAAGGGATTTTAGTTTGGAATTCTATATAAGTTTTGGGGAAGCATTATTAGTGATGGGTGTAATAGTTCCATTGTTCCTTATATTGGAGTTGAAGAAAAAAAAACTCCTACGGTATCTAGAGAAAAGGCTATGTTGTGGCATCAAAGACCGAGGCATATCGAAGAGAAGGGATTTTGACTACTAAATGGTAAAGGTATGGTTGAAGGTATGTCTAACTGCTCTCTAGATTTTGATTTATGTGAACATTGTGTATATGTGAAGTAGA
>JZKD02S1541342.1:0-10456 GCA_000966675.3 Picea glauca | reverse complement strand
TTCTGACCAATGGGTAGATGAGCCCATCCTAGGTTTTTTGTCCATTTTCTCAAACGATGAAAATCCCACAACGCAGTTCGACTACAACACCTTCTTGGCCGATAATATTCACGAAAAATTCATGAATTTTTCCACAGAGGGCATGTTTAGATATTTTTCCATACTAGTGTACAGGTTCGTTTACTTTCAAGCCAACAAATTCAGTTTCTCCATGCAGAAGATGGACACAAACGGAAGGCCCCAGCCAGTCACAGCATGGACTTCTCTTCTGAAGCGTAACTCTGCTGAATACGACTTCAAAGCATTCATTGATCAGTTTTACCACCCGGTGGTAAGCATGTTGAGTGGCAGGACTGAGCCACGAATAAATGATGAAGTCCAGAGAATTCTACATCTCTCGGAGAATGCAAAGATAGGAGACTGGTAACTGTACCAAAATCACTCCGAGATCAGATTTTTCGGGTGCGAATTGGCACCTTACAAACTACCTCAATATGTGCTGGTAAGAATCTTTGCGTTAGAATATATTAGACAGATAATGAATTCAGATGACATTCATTTTGTTTCCCTGAAGAAGAAGCAGCAATTGAGAATCAAGGGGTAGATTGGTTCTTTCATTTGCAATAGTCGAAGCACTGGGGAAGAAGCTGACAGAATGTTGAAGGATATGAAATTCTTTATGAGTTTCACATGGCACTATGATCCATGTGGGATCATTTCAGAAATGTGGGTGAGAAATAAGAATATCCCTTATGTGCATGAGTCCAAGCCCGAGATAGAAAAGTTTGCAAATCATACAGTATGGGTGCCTGACACCTTAGTCCAAATGGAGCAGCAAGGTGAAGCGGAACAACAGGTTCCCTCGACGAGTGTGCCACCCACTACCAAACCTCAGATTCCTAAGGAAAAAAGGCCTCGACAGGAGTCGTCTCCACCTGTAACAGAGGTGTCATCAGAGGAGTTCCAGATGCACACCAAGAGGCCAAAGATAGTTTCAATGCCTGGCACGACAGTAGAACAGGAAGTCCCGCCTACCACAGTAGCTACCCCAGTGATCAAGCCAGTCATTCTCCCTTTTGGTTCGATCCAGCATAAGGCAATCACAATAGAAATACTGAATAAATCCACAGATTCTCCCCTGGATACTCAGCCAAGCAAAACTGGTCCCAAGTTGGGCATTTTTGAAAAATATGAATTGATCAAGAAGAAGAACCAGACTCTCACTAGTAGTACTTATGGCTAGTTTCGAAAGCAGTCATCCACAGCTCAGCATAGGCTTCCTTCGACATTTGACACAGAAAAGGGTAGGATTCACATGGCTTACCTCCAAGCACAGGTATCGGATCCCAAGGTGATATCAGACTACAAAAGGGCCACCTTCGAATTCCAGGCAAAGGAAGTGCATCCAGCAGATCAGATGGATCTACACAAACAAATAGGGGAGATGGTTTTTCACACATTGGCACATGCTTCAGCTTCCGCACCAAAATTTCAGGTATCATTGAACAATTCTCAGACACAACTCAAGCTGGAGAAAATATCATCTTTCACAAAAGACAACAGAATCAAGACGTTGGAGGAGCTGGTCCTCAAGATCGGCTATGTCCCTGCAAACGTCAAAGTAGTAGAAGAGATGATAAAAAATAAAAATGCAGACATCGCATCCTTATGAAAACAGCTGAAGCTCCCTCCCACCGAGGACTCACAGGCGAAGGAGATAGAAGAGAAAGAAGGTGAGAAGGATGAGATGCTAAAATTGCTCATGGAGAAAAATGCTCAGCTCAAAGAGATGGAGGCTGAGATGGAGAGACTACTAAAGGAGAAAGAGAAGACGAAGCCAATGGAAGGCATTTCATTGAGTTCTATCCCAATTTCAAGATTGAGCACAACAGTAGTGACAGCCATTCCGTCTGCAACACCAGTGTCACTACCAGAAGGAACCACAGACCTTGCCAAGTCCATGGAGAAGATGAACCTGCAAGAGACAGAAATCAACATGCTTAAGAAAGAAGTGGAGAACCTCCAAGAGATCAAAACGTCTTTCAAGACAAGCCTAACCAAAGAAAAGCAGGTGAATGAGCACCTCAGGAAGGAGTTACAACAGTTCCAAAAGAAAACAATGGCAGGGAAGACTTTGGATGAGGTCAAAGAGATTGTATGGATAGACATCACCAATTCCATAAATGAAATTTGGCCAATGATTCAAATCATGTTTGACTAAAATGAGTTGCTCCAGAGGAGCAAACAGGCTGTTGAGAAAATCAGAGTGGAACTGGGAGACATGCCAGCACAAGCAAATGAGATCATCAGGTTCCTAAATTCCAAGACCAGAGAGGAACTATAAGAACTAAATATCGAGGACAGAATAGAGACTATACTTGAAGTAAAAAGGGTTTTAACCAAGAGAAGCCTAATGCTTCAGCTTGAATAAAAGGTTCAGGCCATGGACCAATGAGTACATAAGTTCTTCAATAAGATTGATGCTCTCCAAAAGAAAGGCCTACCTGGTCTGAAGGTCATTAATGACAAACTAATGACACTCCCTGATTACAAGAAGAGATTGGCTGAAGTGTCTAAGGACAGTTCCAAGTTTGCAAGGATACAAGGGAGAATAATTGGCAAAGCGTTCATGGATGCCCCGCAGTTGGATATTAGTATCCAACACGAGATTCGATACATATTCCTCATTAAGCCCACATTCGCTAAGTATACAAACATGGATGAAGTGTATCGGAGACTACTCAAAGTCACAGTGCCAAGTCATCTCATATGGGAAGAACTTTGTGATCTACTAGACTAAGCAGATGAGTTGTCCCAACCCAGTCAGTTGTCCAGTCATAAGAGGTTGTGCAAGAACCTCGCCAATGGCCTACCCCAGAATTTTCCGCATGCAGTTATACTGAGTCATCAAGCGGTTTTGATTAATTTAAAGTAGTTAGACTAAAAATAGAAAGAGCACGTCCTGATCAGTTATGACAGGAACGTTTGTAATTTGAATTATAAATACTTCAACTTTCGAAGTATTGGTGGTTGTTGATTCGCACACCCTATTGCTATCAAACTGTACTATTTTTGAAGAGATCTGCCATTAATAAAGAAGAGGTACTTTTACAGGATTCTTGCGTATGTTCACTGGTGATGTCGATCTTCTAACTTGAATGTTTTTCTTTCTCTATAATCCTTTTTGTTTTCTGTAACTAATATTTATGAATAGCGTAATGTTGCAGGATTTATCTTTGATACCCTGTTTCCGATTCTAAATATTTTAATGTTTATCTTCTAATATCTTCAATCAAGAAATGCTTAACTACTTGTTAGTTGAAGTTATCTTTCTTATCTTTTCTTCTGTCCATCATTTTAATTACTAAAGATCCAGTGAGTATATTATCTCGCCCTGTGAAAGTTTTCTTTTGGCGTTTCTAGTTGTATCTCATATCTAATTAAACACAGGCCCCATAGCCCAATGGATGTGTAGACCGTCTCAACCAATTTAAAAACTCTTTGACCACAAAACCTACAATTTCTTTACCTAGCCTAATACCTGAAATTAAAAACAAAGCTAAATCATATAGAGAGATCCCTCTCTGAAGCTGGAAGGGCTAGATCCCAGCTTTAAAAGTGGTTGGATAAGGTTACCTTTGCAGATTTCTTCTCTTTCAACCTCTAGGAAATTTACCAAGTGCTAACATTATGTACATCACAACATCTCGTCCTGATATAATGCAAGCTATTGGAATGGTAGGTCATTATTAGTCTGCTCCTAAGCAAAGTCATTTAGTAGTTGTCAAAAGGATATTCAAATACTTGAAGGGCACAATGACTTATGGTTTGTGGTATCCTAAAAATAAGAATTTTCAGTTAATTGCTTATTCCGATGTTGATTGGGAAAATTGTGTGGATGAGAGAAAGAGCACCAGTGGAGGTGCATTTTTCCTGGGTGACTCATTAGTAGCATGGCTTAGTAAGAAGTAGGGGTATATTTCCTTATCTACTACAGAGGAAGAGTACATTGTTGCTACTACTTGTTGCACTCAGATTTTATGGATGATCCAAACTCTTGTAGATTTGAAGGTAAATTATACTGATGTGATTCCCATTCACTGTGATAACACCAGTGACATTATTGTCTCCAAGAATCCTATTCTTCATTCCAAGACTGATAATATACCAATAAAATATCATTTTCTCAGAGAGAAAGTTACAAACAAAGTTGTTCAACTGAATTATATTCCTTCCACAGAACAAATAGCTCATATCTTTACTAAACCTTTAGCAGCGACACCATTCAAATATCTTCGTCAGAAGTTGGGGGTTATATCTTCTTTCATATAATGTTGTAAACCCAATTTTCACTAGACATGCATACCTAGCATCAGGCCATCTCACTTGCCATTTTTTCCAAACCACCATTAAACAACTCTTCTAAAAACCATCCTTTTGAAGACATACGCGCCCTGCACCACTGCTTCCCATGTATATACACTAACTGACCCATTAAAACCCGCGTATACTAACAAAATCACAAAAAATATAAAGTTGCAGATGAAATACAGATTTCTGAGAAATTTCCTAAACTGTTTGACCACCCATAGCTGGTCACTCAACCAGATAACTACCCACTTTTATCTTATAAAACAAGAGGTAGGGGTCCCATTTAGAAAAGAGAAAATAAGAGCAAAGAAACTCTACCCTTTTTTTGTATTCCCCTTGCCCCAATATTTTGCAACCACTTTGTGAGAACTGAAGAGGAGGAGCATATGTGGAAGAAGCCGGTGCACAGTTGAAGAGGAGCCTAGGACCAGATTCGAGGAGCAATGTCCGATCTCACCATTGTATGTTACTTTTGTGAGGTTAATAAAAAGAATTACTTTTCCCATCCTGCAATATGAGGTGTTCAATATTCAGTTTTGATTATATTTTATTAGAACCTCTAACCCACTAATTCATATATAAGATGCATGTTTGGAGTTCTTTGTTTGTCTATTTATGAATGCAGGTTAGATTTGGGAGGAGACTTGTAGTCAAGGAGAAACCAAACGCAAAAGGATCTACACCAAATGTGGAGTTCAAGGTAGAGTTACTGGATTCTTTTATCCTTGTGTTTTATGCATGAATGTGGGGTCTATGTTGGGATGATGGTAAAAAGTAGGAGACTTTAGATGGTCATTTCTACATGCATTACAAAACCCTTATTTCTAGTCCATAGGGGGTTTTCCCACCCATATAAGAATTGGCGATTGTACTGGGGAAGATCTCTAGGGATTCTTGGGGATAGTTTTTGGGTGTTTTAAATTGGTTTGATTACCTTTTTCCGAGTATCTGCAAGAGTCTAAGTTTGTAGGGATTCAAGTCTTCCATACTAGTACTCTCTACCTTGATTGCTTGATTGTTTGGTTTTCTTTTTGGAAATTTACATAGTTGTACATGGCCTATAGTGGGCATGCAGGTGTACATACGTGCCCTACCTTTGGACAACCTGTGTACATACACTGTCTTTTGAAGTGTCAGTAGTATGCCTATATTAAGAATTTAAAAAAAAAAGAGGCAGTCATCCTCTCCCCTGTCAAAAGTTATACTTCTCAGGGGTTTTCTGGATCCTTTCCTAGTCTCTGTTGTTGTAGTATGTAGCCTAGGTATAACCTCAAATTATATTTTCTTTATCAAAGTTTCCTTTCATTTTCTCTTATCAAAGTAAGCTTCTGTGTCTTTAAGGGATTCTGGTTTTCCATACTAGTACTCCCTGCTTGTGTTGGACTATTTTTTTTTCATTTTTTTTTAGGAGTTATAGAGGTGTACATGGCCTGTAGTGGGCCTGCATGCGTGCATACATGCCCTTCCTTTGGACAACCCGCATACATACGCTGGTTGCTGAAGTGACTATAGTCTGCCTATGGTGGGGAGATCTTTTGAAAAGAAGAGGTAGTCATCCTCTTCCCTGTCAAAAGTCATACTTCTTAGGGGTCTTCTTGATCTATCCCTAGTCTCTGTGATCACATTCTATAGCCTAGGTTTGACCTTAGCATAGATTTCTTTTAATCAAAAAATTTCTTGTTTCAGAAGCATACTATTTTTTTTTTTTTTTTACTTTCTTTGTTTGGTTAAGTAGTTGGTTGTTTGCATTAATAATCAGGAAAAAGAATGACTTCATAAGTTATTGGTTATTGAATTAGGAAAATAAGTAGCTTGTAGTCGAGAGAAATCTTGTTTTGAGTTTTTTGTTTAGAAAAAAAAGTAGTTTGAAAAGTTGGTTAAAGAGTTTAAATGTGAAAATTTGAATTTATGAAGAAGAAGTAGTTTGTTTTCAGTTTCATTATATGATCTTCTCTTTCATCTCTTAAAAATATCATTGGTTTCACTTTTGTTCCCTTTTATTTAATACAAGCCACAAAAATTACTTATTAATTAAAATCAACTAGACTTTATGTTTGTAGGGTCCATCAACTAGTTTAGGCTAGAGCCTTGATTTAGGATTAGAGAGGAAACTCTTCAAGGCTACAGACACAAACATAAGAGTCTACGCTAGGGAGTGCTAGAAAGTCCAATATCATGAAATTTATCTAGGACCCCCCTCTAGCACAGGGGATAAACACGAGGTCACCTGCGAAAAGGTAGCAGAGATAGTCGCTCCAAAGTCGGACCAAACATAGAAGGGAATGCATATAGAGGGCTCATCTTGGGATTCCGTTGATCGCATTTTCCATGGAGCTTCGTGGGTATTGAATCCATTCGAGGTCCTCAGTTGTCTTCCAGAACCCTTGCTTTTGATATCCTTGATAGGTTTCAGGCTAGATACCCTGCTCATTGCAGTCCACCCGACTGTCGACTGTACCCGACTGATGACTGTTCGTGCACTGGAAACCTAGTTGCCTTTATTTTAGAGACTTACACAAGTGATTTTGGGGGTATACCATGGTACCTAGGGTAGACATCGGGCCACTCTTTGCAGAGTATACCCAGAGGGTGCTTCCATATTCAAGTTTCACTTGCACAAGTTTATCCTTATGAGCGCCAGATAGTGTCACAAGAAGCAATGGAAACAAATGTTTCTACTTCTCCAGGGAATTCCCATATTCCCTCTATGGATTTCACTATAGGGGGTTTTCTACCTCCTAACCAACCATCATCGGTCTAGACCACTGTGGTCTTACCACCTCTACCTTGAGAAATGGTCTGATTATTTCTATGGCAGCGACCACTACTCCTTTCACTCAAAGTGCGACATGCCCTCCATTCTCATACGAGATTCCTAGCTTTGATATGAACTCTATCCTTTCCTACTCCACTCTATAGACTTTAGGTCTGGGGGCAGGGAGCTCTAATGCTCCTCTACAAGGATCCATGGGGGGCACTTCAACTCCCTATAATTCTTTCCCTTACGGAGGAGGTCATATACCTCCTTCATACCCTTCGCTCGATGGTGCTCGCCAACATTCCGTCGGGACAAACCTAAACTTTATATCGTTTGGAGAAAGTAGTCAAGGACTTATTTCTTATAGCATGATGGTTGGTTCAATGTCATTCTCTTTTTTGGTGCATTTGGTAACAATGCATTCTTTTCAACTACCGTATCGGCCAGGGGCAACCCCGGTTATGGACAACAAAATCCTATGCAAGGTACTATTCCTGCGCAAAGGGAAAACCTAGGAATTCCTTCCTCACAAGGACCTTGGAATCCATGGCAGGGATCAGTTCCCTTGTTAGGTATTTCGATCGGGGGAAACCCCTTCCATATCTAATGGAACCCCAAGCAAGGCTTAGGACCTATGCATGTCGATTCGACAGGGGGTAACCCTTCCCAAAATCCTTGGAATGCAATGAAATCCCAACCTTCTACATCCTATTATGGGATTTAGTCGATGATGTCTCAACAAGCATAGAATCCATACATTGGTTATGGCCATGGTTTTTACCAAAACCCTGGCCAACAACCTAACTTTTCCTGGCAACCTGGTGCCAGTCAAACTCTAGGCCCCCTTTTCCATGGTTATAATTAACAACCTAAACTATCGTTTCTGGCGACTTTGCATTTCCCAGACTTGACAAGGTTATTGAATGAAACTATCTATCATGATCTGTGTTGGCCTACTATGTTGACCAAGTTTCCTTCGGACATTCAAAAGTTTGAAGCTAAGACTAATGAATATCCAGGCGATCATGTGACTACCTTTCATCTTTGGTGCTCATCCAATTCATTGAAAGACAACTTTGTCCAGTTGCATTTGTTTCAATGCACTCTCATAGGAAGTGTTGCGAAATGGTACATTGAGCTCAACCTCTCGAGATACTCTTCCTTCAGTGAATTGACTATGGATTTCTTAAACCATTTCCAATTACATGTGTGATACGACGTTGACACCGAATTACTACCCAACTTTGAGCAGACAAAAGAGGACCATATCTCCAATCATATCCAAGAATGGATACATCAAAAGAGTTTGATAAAAGTTTCAGTCCCACCAGCATTCCTGCTTGAGTGGTTCCTTAAGTCTTTGGTACCTCAGTTATCCAAATATGTAGCAATGTCGGGGGTCTTTTCAGAAGAATATGCAATAATGAGAGCTCAACAACTACAATTGATTTACTCTTAATCTAGTTTAGATGCACCGCGGTCAATACTTGACAAGACCAGACAATGAGTTGGACCACATGTTTATGGTATTGTTGGTTCAACACAAATGAATCTCACTGATCAGTTGTCAAAAAAATTGCAAAAATTTTCGATACAATAGAAAGTGGCTAGCTAGACCACTGGTCTGGCTGCTCCCCCAACCTAAACGTCGGGTGTACACAATGTGCAATTGAAAAAATTGAAGGCCACCCTGTAGCCTGACGGAAAGAAGAAACAATGAAAGAATGGTAAGGGGGATAAGAGACCCACCAATAATGTTGGTGGGGGGAACACAGAAAAGAGGAAGTTGAAGTATTTGTGTAACCTATGCATGGAAGACAACCCGACTCACCAATGCCTTCGTCTTGTGGAGGCCCAAAGGTTATTGGCGTAGCAACAACCTACTGTGTTAACGAACCCATTTCAATATGGGAAAAATTTAACTCAAGCCTCTCCGAGAACGGATGGGGAAAGTCAAGGACCCCCTCCATCTTCGAGTAATCCTTCATCTGCGAATGTGTATATGATGAAATTTTATGCCTATATATCAACTAGAGCACATGACTACAGAATTCCAAACACCTCTGAGAAGGGTAAAGAAGCCGGAATCCCATCTCTTCCTCTCCAGATTGAGAATACATTGGGTGAAACAATGACATGCATCCCAAAAGGTGTGTTCAAGAAAGATTCTCACAATCCAAATGCAAGGGCCTCCTAGAAATATTCTATGGTGGAAGATTTGTCTCAAACTCCTTGTGCGATGTTTGCTTTGGAGGTCCTCTAGAGATGCCCTTCCCTGAGAAAGGCTATGTTAGACACCTTAGGATATTTTGAGACTTGTAATCTAGGTACGATCATGCTTGATATGACCTACTTAAAACCTCATTTCCCTTACCACATGGTGTTTCATATAGTAATGGCTTACACCACAAAAAAATTTACCCAAAATATTTTCCGCACGGTGGTTGATGAGGGTGCCTCGACATGCGTGATGTCGTTGGAATGTTGGAAGGTTATTGGCCAACCTGTTTTGTTTCCATCACTGATCTAAAAATAGGGGGTTGACTTGTTTTTCTATGCAAGAACCCTCTACTCCATTAAAATAAACTTCAGGACCTTGCTCAATGTCTTAGTTGTGCAAGAGAAATTATGTGTCAAGTTTATGCTTCTTTTAGATGTTTATGTGTGAGGTTTTTGAAAGGTTAAATATGTTGTTTAAAGAATACAACATAAAAATAACTTGCAGCAAAATATAACCAGAAATGCTCACAACAAAAACAACATGATAAAGGAGTTCAGCCCCAACATGACCTCTTCTACATGTGGCCTTGAGCTTCCCTGAGATTCCTTGTGGAAAAAACACCTATAAAAGTCCTCAAATGCCTTTGAATCTTGTCCCAATGTGTTCATAGAATAACAATTAGTCAAAAATGACTATTCAGTCACAAAAAATAGAATTGGTCTCATCTGAGCATGACCTCCTTCAATGGTGGCCCTAAGCTCCCTAGAGCTCCCTAAAACTTCAAGGTAGAAAAATCTTCAATAGAAGTCTCCAAATGGCTTTGAAAACTATGCCAATGGATTCAAAACATCCAAAAAATAGGGATGATTTTAAGGATGGAAATTTGTTTTAAAATGTAGAAACCTTGGCCAATCTTACTAATCCTTCATATGCCAACTATAAATGTTTGGCGATATTTTTGTAAAAAATGTTCAAATTTATAAGGATTTTGATATAGTTTTTATAAAATTTTGGCGATTTTTAAGGTAAAACAATTTTATCCTATAGAATTTGGGTGAATCATTTTTAAAATAGCGAATCTTGTTTTTGGAAAAACCATGGAAAAT
>JZKD02S1541331.1:0-10456 GCA_000966675.3 Picea glauca | reverse complement strand
TATTGTGTCTTAAAAATACCTTAAACATGGATGAAAAGGGAAACTAAGTAATACCTAGAAACTCGTAATCTGAAAATCAAAGCCTTAATTTTCTCTTTTATCATTGTTGTGAAGGGTTTTTATTTTTATTTCTTAACCCACCTTTTGGCTAGCCTTTGGTTATGTTTTATCATTTTAAGCCAACCATTACCTAGGGTTCGAGTTAATGATTAAATAAAAAATGTTGATATTTATATCTTGTGGTTCATTATTTTATCTTCAACCTCCTCAAATGTATCTATTTGCTAGTGTCTCCCTTAAGAGTGCAATTTCTTTAGCATTCTATCAAAATTTGCACCTATGAACAAAATGAACAACACTATGTAAGTCATTATGTGATTTTATGTTACAAGTATCATGCATGTGAAATGCACATAACTTCTCTTAGTTTAATAAAAACAATATACTAATGAAATCAACCAACATAGATACATTTTAACTGTAACATCCTGCTCTTGCGCGCACTAAGTGAACTTATTCTTTGAGGACACTTGTGTGCAAGTGATCTGGTTATTTATACGATTGGTTGTTTTGATTATGATTATGAGATATTGTGGATCTGATGATATGTTATTTTTTCTATATTTACATCGATAGGTGCTATTAACTGGGTTCTCCTGAGTGTGCAGGACTCTGGACATTAGAGGATGGCAATGGCATCGATGGATCTCCTTGGACTCCGGATCGAGTCAGGGAGTGGACTGTTATGGTTTGATTGTTTTTGATATTATAGATGTGACGTATGACTAAATATTATGATGTTGATTGTTATAGCTAACATGTTTCGTTGATGAATGCAAGACGATGATAACTTTCCAACTAAACTCACATTTGGAGTAAAGGGGTCACGCACGACAACCAAAGACATTGAGGGAGTGCTAGTAGGTGGCAACAGCCCTGCTGCAACCTACTAGCACTCCCACCGTGGTTCGAACTGTAGGTTAACGATTACCTAGTTCGAGATATCCACAATGTTATGAGGGCAGGATGTGACAGTCGCTCACGATGATTCTAAGGGGAGCGCAATAAGTCAGGGTCCTTATTCCTTAGAGGCCCTTAGTCTCCCATAAGATCACCTGACGGAGTATTCACTCCAGGGGTTTGACATCTACCAAGTTCAGTCAAGAGGTGAGTGGCACCCTTGGAGCACGTAGTGCGTCTTGAAGGGCACGTCGCACAAATAAAAAAGGAATGCAAGTGAGTGGCACCCTTGGAGCCCGTAGTGCATCTTAAAGGGCACGTCGCGGTTTTAACTCGAGTAAGTTAATAAACCTAGTACCTAGAAAACTATGCCTCCTTAGGACCTGGTCAGCCTTAAAATAGATGATGGCATGAGTAAGGTTTAATAACTAACTATTCCCTTAAAAACTGTCGCCCAACCTAGTGAAATTAAAACTTAGGTTTAAGTAGAACATGTGAACAAAGAAAAACTAAATAGATTTGTAACAAGAAGGGGGTAAAGAAAATTCAACCATTATTTATTAAAGTAAAAATTATAATGGAGGATTAAATTATTAAAAGGGTAAATGGTTGCTTTTTTCTAAACTTGCTAATTCTGAACTTAGTTAAAAAGAAAAAGGGGAAACTTAAAGAAAAGGGGAAACTAAAAGAAAAAGGGGAATGTCTAACTTAGTAGGGAATCTATCCCTTGGAACTTTCTATTTGTGAACTCAACTAGGATTTAAGTAAGGCGTAAGTCATTTAATAAACGTAAGGGAATAAAGGGACATCGATGAACGTTTTTATGAACGCTTTTAGGTGGGTGAGAGAAATAAGAAAATTTAATTAATTAATAAATTGATTTTCTGGTGCAACTAAGGGATCGAGCGACATGTGTACAGGGGAGGTTTGTCCTAATTAAATTTAATAAAAAGAATCTAATGAGGGTTTGAGAAACTAATCACTAAGGAAACTCTATAAGAATGATGGTGGATGAGGAGTATGGATCACGTCTGGTATGCATAAGGTTACGATGTCGTAATTTATCTTGAATGAACTTTTCTTGTGGGAGTTGGGATACCCAGCTCGGACAACGAGTGGTAGCTCGACCTTGCGAGGTGAGCTGGGAAGCTAGCATTCTCTGGTATTGTGTGTGTGGCCCCTTTGCAGCTCGGGGGGCTCAGGGGGAAGAAGAGTACCCCCAGCGTTGACTGGGAGGTACCAGTGAGGTCTCAGCGGTTGGAAATCGGGAGATGGACGGAGTGCATGCATGGGACAACGACTTCAGATCATCCGCCTATAGTTACGGTACGCCTTAATTTTTAGTTGTATATTAGTTAGACTTGGCATTATATCTATGTTTGTTTAATTCAATAATTATATGTTATGGTGGGCGAGATCACATGTTGTGGATTGTTGGGATTTCTTGACTTTGCACCTTGTATTTGAGTGTTTAGTTGCATCTGGATTTTTTTTGCTCACCATGCATGAGTGGTAGTCTAGCGTTCTGTTGGGTTGCGCCATAATTTTGAAGCCCTACGTTTTCCTTTATTTTGTTGTTTTACACTCAGACTTTAATGCACCAGAAACCTAATGCAGCCCTCCTTTTACCTCAAGCACCTTTCTGCGTTTTTATAATCTTCTTAATGTGATTCACTCCTTGGACTGTGTATTAGTTAATGCTACAATTATTGCCTATGTTTTTAATCCTTGAGGCGACTCTATGTTGGAGTCTTTTGGTGCGATCTGCCAATATTCACGATTTATCATTATTTTAATCCTTTTATTGCAATTTGCCAATATGCGTTTTTCCATCATTTTAATCATTTAATGCGATCTGCGTTTTTTAAAAATCTTTTCATGCAATTTATTGCTTGGGACTGTAAATCATTTTTACTCTGGAGTTGGTCTGATCTGCGGGTGGCCAGAACGAGCACCAGACCTGACCTTTCCTGCGTCTTTTAATCTTGATGGTACTGCGATTCCAATCGTTGGATTGTGTCTCTTTGTTCCGTAATTATTTCTTCAGGAATGGGTCCGCATAGTGTCTCAATCCGATCCTTTCTTTAATCCTTGTGGCCACACCCTTAGCGATGGATTGCGTGAAGGGGGAAATTAAATACGTGACTGTGTATTTTGTTTTTATTCTGGAATTTTTGCTTGAATTTTGGTGGCCACAACCTTAGCCAATGGATAAGTGACAGGATTCAGTTTCTGAGACTGTGTATCGTTTTTCTTTTATCTTGGAAATTATTTATTTAATGATTTGTGACCAACCGTCTATGTATTGAATTTAATTATGAATTTTTTGCCTAGAGTTTCTCACGCAAGTGGAGACTTGTTGTTTTCGATGCCATTCTTGTTGCCTCAACGAGTCTGTCGCTTCCATCATTTTCCTTCCACCTATAACGCGTTGGGGATTGACCCAACGTTCCACCTGTAATTGGGCCAAATTTTTATATTGTAATTTTTTTTTTTTCTGGGCAGCAACGATCTGGCTGCGATTGTAACCAGTGGTTCTCTTGATGGTTCTTAACTAATTCAACAAGGGGCACTAACGCAGGACAAGTTAATGGTAGTCAGATTGTTGCGTATCAAATGTTAGATTGTTTATGATATCGAGTAAGCTTTTATAAAAACTAATTTAAGTAGTTTGTGTTACGTCAATGTACAATGCCAATGAGCGTTGACTGGTGAAGAGAGTAATTGTGGCTTGAATGTATTGAGACATGAATAAAGTGATAGGAATATCCTTCCTTTGTTTTGTTACTTGTTACTGATTTGTTTTAGTGAAGGGTTTTAGACTCTAGTACTGATCCAGGAGGCTCCCCAGATGTAGAAAATGCTAAAAAAATGAAAGTTCTAGGAATTTAATGAAACCAATTTCACTGTGACCGTCTAGTATCGCTGATTCCAACCATATATTTACTTTCTCAAATGGGCTCGGCATGTGAGAGTTATTTCACTCTGATCAGATTCTCAAAAAATTAAAAGTCAAAGGTCAAACTCGCAAAAAGTCAATGCTGATGTCAGCATGACATCACCAAGCTACCTCATTATGCTGACGTGACAGAGGCAGGTGGTGACATGTGATTGGACAGATGATGCAGGCATAGACCAATAGATGTTTGACATGTGGCATGTGGTTGATTTAATGTGGAGATGCCACGTGGCCCAGGCGTGGGTTGCCACGTGGCACTTCGTCGTTGGTGGTTATGTTAAATTTTTTATGGAGCTCATGGGTCTTGACCCCGTGACCTGGTGGAGGAGCTAACGCTTTGGGAAATGACCAAACGCCAACGCGCCATAAGTGTTTCTTGTTATATGAATCACATTTAAATTTATTTAAAATGCAAAGTATTGATATGTGGGGCGGAAAAGGGCTAGGGATAAGGCCCAACCCATGGTTCTATTTTGGCGATGTGACCTAGGTGTTATTGTTTGAAACCACTAGAACGAGAGGGAGTCATGTACCACCATTTAAAAAGGCGCAAAATTAGCACCTGCCCACCTTAGACTACGAGGCTATAACTGAGTGATGGGCATGAATTGAGGGCATGGTCCCATGCAGAAGTGCCACATGATCACAATCCAAGGAGCTAGCGCAAGTTTAGGGCCAGAGCTTAGCCCTTTGGGATAGCTCTTGGCCATATGTACTCCATGTGACCATTTAAAATGGGCGCGCACCACCTTTAGGTGGCTACTCTGTGTATTATTAACCAAAAGTGGGTTTTGTGCTAAAGTTTAACCCATAATATGTATTTTTCAGGATTTCTTGGCCATTTGAAGGGGGATTTGATTCCAAAAAGAGGCCAGAACTTTAGGGGAAGTTGGGCTTCTCTTGTTGAGCCTAAAAACTATATAAACTAGAATTTTTGAGCTTGAGGGGAAACTTTTTGATGCATGGATTTTGAGGAGCAACTTGTGTAAATTGTCCATTTTTCATGTTTTGAGAGGCATTAAGCCATGTTTTGAGAGGATATTGTTGAGACATGTATGTATCTGAGAAAGAAGGTCTTGCACAACAGAGATGAAGAATGTTTGGTAATAGGAAAGAGCCAATGTAAAGAGAACTTGAGTATTTGAAGAGCAATAAAGAGGTCCTCCACTTGGAAGTAGGCCCGAAGACGTAGCCAATGATCGGTGAACTACGTTAAGAAGTTCTTGTCTCTATTTATTTTTCTTGTTTTCTATTATATTCTCTTAAATTATAGCATGGTTTATAATGATTGAACTCTTTAATTATTGATGAGCATCAAGTAAAAGTCATCATTATTATTCCGCAACAATTTATAGAGTTTTATGTGTTTCACATTCTTATCGATCCGATGCATAAAATACATTAAACTAAACTTGCAATTGTCAGTAAAACCTATCATTTTTGGATCAAGTTTATGGTATTAGAGCATTTGGTTTTGAAGGCTTGACATGACTTGCAAGCATTGGATGCTCACCAGATCCAAACTCAAGCAAGGAGAAGGCCAACTCGAGGCTCTTAATCCAGAGATTCAAAGGAGACCTCATAAACAAGATGTGTCTTCACCGAGAAAACTAGGTCCTTTTGCATCTGAGGATGATTTCTTTGAGGCATTTCAATTGATGAAAGCCATGGTATAGGAACTTTACCATGAAAGAGGACAACGAAGAAATCCAAAGGTTGAAGAAGGTGAATCTTCAGTAAGGGAAGAAGGAGGAGTTGGAGGTGGTAGACCTTCATAACCTTCTTCTCCTTCATCCTTGTCATCTACAAGTGAAGCAAGTATACATTCCTCCAAGGAAAATCAACCTAAAAAACCTCATCATTCTTCTGATATGCCTTTATTAAAGTTAGATGTAAAGTTTAATTTACCCACTTATGATGGTGAATTAGATGCATAAAATATAGATAATTGGGTGAGACAGTTAGAAGTCTATTGTAGGATACAAAGGATTGTTGATGATGAAACAAAGATCCAACTTGCAAGTCTCAAAATGGGAGGCACAAATCTCATATGATGGGAAAGAAAAACTAAAGATGATCTCAAGAAAAATGGTAAAACTATCTCTTCCTGGAATGATTTTATCACTGCATTGAAGAAACAATTATATCCATTAGCATACATGCAACATGAAATGATGAATTGGAAAAGTTCAAGGCAAGTTAATAATCAAAGTGTACAAAAATATATTCAAATATTTCGTAAGAAAGCATTAAATTTGGGTATTCCTTTATATACACAAGAGACACTCCTAATATATATTGGTGGTTTACATTCTTATCTCAAGCACACTATTCCTATGCTAAATCCTTCTAACTTTGATGAAGTATGTGTACAAGCCATTCACATTGAATCAAATAAAGGGAATGTTGGTGATAATGTTTCTACAGATACTTGGCAAAGAAAGGATTCAGGGAAAAGAAAAGAGAAAGAGAAGAAGACAACCATAGCAAGAAAGGAGAAGCCTACTTGCAAGCATTGCAAAAAGGTAGGCTATGATGAAGATCATTGTTGGATATTACATCCTGAGATGAAGCCAAAGAAGTATGCCAACCAAGGAAGAAATAATACCACAGATGAAACCGTTCAAGTGGATCTTGGATCAGACTCCGATGATGAGACAAAGATTGTAGCTATGGGAATCCGAGGTATAAATTTAATTCCAAGTACTAGCTCTTCTAATTTATATGTTGTAGACAATGAGTGTAAAAGGAGTGAACTTTTCCACATAAGGGTCATAATAGATAATATTAAAGTTGATACTCTTGTAGAAAATGCATCACAAGCCAATCTAATCAGTGAAGAGGTTGTAAATAATTTGGGACTTGAAACTAAGCCACATCTTAGACCATATCCATTGGGATGGATATGTGGTGATAATAATTTGCATGTAACCAAGCAATGTAAAATTAAGTTTCCAATCACTTCTAATTACGTTGATGAAGTAGAGATTGATATAGTGCCACTGGACATATGTGGAATTGTCCTGGGAAGCCCATACCTTTATGATAGAAAAACCATATTCTACAAGGAGGAAAATAAATATTACTTCAAGAAAGATGGGAAAGAGTACATTGTTCGTGCTCATCGTATGAAAACTGACAGATCTTTTGCAACTACAGGGAAGTTAAAAAGAATGGTAAATGCAAGCAAAATCTTAATACTTATGTCTATAACAAAACAAGAAGTTAGTGATGCTAAACATGATATGGTTCAATATGTTTCGAATAATCATGAAGTGTCACAAGAGGTACAGCATGAGGTTCAGTTGCATACTTTGTTTACTATTCCTGTTCAGAAGGGGAAGCATGTTTTGTCATTCTCATTCACATATTCAGTATTGTTTTTTAGTTTGCTGCTATTCAGTGGTGTATGACTGCTAAATGCGACAAATAATGTAGATGATTGTGCAATAAATGAGATGATTACTTTGATAAACAATGATGTCTCAGTTTTTATGTTTGTTGTGATTAGTCAGGTGATCATTGTCCCAGTAGAAAGGATGGATGATACATGACAAGTGGGGAGACAATACCCTCACTTCTTACCTAAGTAAAAGCAGAATTTTGGTGGTCCAAAAGCTTCAAAGTGGGGAGGAATGATCCAGGAGGCTCCCCAGGTCCATAAAATGCTAAAACATGAAAGGTCTCGTAATTGAATGAAACCAATTCCATTGCGACCGAATCATCGTGCTAATTTCGACCATATATTTACTTTCTCAAACGGGATCTGTATGCGAGCGTTATCGCACTCTGATAAGATTCTCAAATAGCTAAAAGTCAAAGGTCAAACTGGTAAAAAGTTAATGTTGATGTCAACATCACATCACCAAGCTATCTCATTATGCTGACGTGGCAGAGGAAGGTGGCGACATGTGATTAGACAGATGATGCAGGCATAGACCAATAGATGTTTGACATGTGGCATGTGGTTGATTTAATGTGGAGGTGCCACGTGGCCTAGGCATGGGCTGCCACATGGCACCTTGTCATTGGTGGTTATGTTAAATTTTTTATGGAGCTCATGGGTTTCAACCCCATGACCTGGTGGAGGAGCTAACTCTTTGGGAAACGACCAAACGCCAATGCGCCACAAGTGTTTCTTGTTATATGAATCACATTTAAATTTATTTAAAATGCAGAGTATTGATATGTGGGGTGAAAAAGGGCTAGGGCTAAGCCCCAGCCCATGGTTCTATTTTGGTGATGTGACCTGAGCGCTATTGTTTGAAATCACTAGTGTGGGAGGGAGCCACGTACCACCATTTAAAGGGGCACAAAATAAGCACCTTTCCACCTTAGACTATGGGGCTATAACCGAGTGCTAGGCGTGAATTGAGGGCACAGTCCCATGCAAAAGTGCCACATGACCACAATCCAGGGAGCTAGCACACGTTTAGGGCCAATGCTTACCCCTTTGGGCTAGCGCTTGGACATATGTACTCTTTGTGACCATTTAAAAGGGGTGCACTCCACCTCTAGGGGGCTACTCTATGTATTATTAACCAAAAGGGGGTTTTGTGCTAAAGTTTAGCCCAAAATATGTATTTTTCAGGATTTCTTGGCCATTTGAAGGGGGATTTGATCCCAAAATGAAGCCATATCTTCAGGGGAAGTTGGGCTTGTCTTGTTGAGCCTAAAAACTATATAAACCAGCCTTTTTGAGCTTGAGGGAAACTTTTTGATGTAGGGATTTTAAGGAGCAACTTGTGTAAATTGTCCATTTTTCATGTTTTGAGAGGCATTAAGCCATGTTTTGAGAGGAGATTGTTGAGACATGTATGTATCTGAGCAAGGAGGTCTTGCATAGTAGATCTGAAACATGTTTTGTAACAAAAAAGAGCCAATTTAAACAGAACTTGAGCATTTGAAGAGCAATAAAGAGGTCCTCCACTTGGAAGTGGGCCCGAAGACGTAGCCAATGATTGGTGAACTCTGTTAACAAGTTCTTGTCTCTATTTATTTTTCTTCTTTGTTGTTATCTTCTCTTAAATTACAACATGGTTTATAATGGCTGAACTCTTTAATCATTGATAAGCATCAAGTAAAAGTCATCATTATTATTCTGCAACAAGTTATAGAGTTTTATGTGTTTCACATTCTTATCGATCCGATGCATAAAATACATTAAACTAAACTTGCAATTGTCAGGAAAACCTATCATTTTTGGATCAAGTACCTAGGGACAACCAAGATTGTTGTGTTGGATTTACATCATTAAAAATAGATTTTATATGGCTCCTTACATCCTGTTGCTAGATCGCATAGTCACTCTCTAAAACCCGTAGAATAACGCAAGCCTGAATTAATGATCAACAATTGTTCTTGTAATTATAGAGGCGTTGGAACTACTGAGATTTGCTCTTTATTTATTGATGCCAATTTAGTTTGATGGTGCTCATGTTAATTAGGAAAAAAAACGTTATAAGGTGAAACTGTTAGAATGTGTTAAACCTACATCAACCGAGATCTAATCCTTTCAGTAGTTAAGGATTGACAGGAAAAATTTATGAACATGGAATCAAAATAATTAGTAATTATATATATCTATTTAAGTCATTGTACCACATATGTTCACTGTTAAGAAACCACCAATTCCTAAGCTTGAGATAGATGGTAAACAACAACTTGTGCAAGAGTCGTTGGGTTAATCAAGTAGGTTAAATTGAAAATTCATCATCGATTTACTAGAAGTGAATGTTAAATTATTTTTAGCACAAAGAAGTCGTATGGACAAACCTTGCTATTATCAAAGAAGAGCGAAGTGAAAGAAAAAATATGATATTAGAAAAGTAGATTCTGAATAATGCTTCTTAAGGGAGAAAGTAGTCGTGGCCATCAAAGTGTAGAGTGAATTATTTTGTAGGCTTTACAGACGGTAAGGATGAATATTTCCAAGAGAAAATCAACATGTAAAATCTTCATGAAGATTCTAAAAAGAGAGGGTATTCTGTCTTTTCAACTCATAAAGAAAATGACTTCGAGGATTTGAAAGATAACGGTACCCACCAAGTATAAATAATTGGTAAGAATATAAAACTTATGATGATATAGGATTTTTTTTTTATCACAGCTAGAAAATCTATCATAACTTAGTTGTCAATCAGTAGAGGGACAAAGATAGCTGGCTGCTATCCTCAATGCATACTGACTCATCATGGTTATTCAAGGGAAACCACACCACCTAGAATAACATGTTGGTGGTCAATAAGAGGAAAAACTTTGCTAGATGTCTGTCTGTCTTGGGCCCTTAACCTATTTCCTTAAGTCAGAGGAAGATGAACTTTTAACCAAGTAGAAGCAGTTTTAGGTCATACTAGAGGACCAAAAAAGTGACAAATATAAATTATTCTTTATCATGATATGTGAAGTATATATCTACAACTTCCTTTTTAAAATATTATTATTATTATTTTTAAGTCTTATATGGAATTTTTTGTATTATATTTTAATAAAGACATGGTCAAATTTATTATTATTATTATCATTTTTTTTTTTTTT
>JZKD02S1541320.1:0-10456 GCA_000966675.3 Picea glauca | reverse complement strand
TTAAGGGGGAGGACATGTTAGGGACCTAACCCCTCATGTAGGTAGAATAATATATTTCCATGTAATAAAGGTCAATATTAATAAGGCCTAACAATAAGGAAGAATAAGTCCAATGCAAGAAGACCTAATAGAAGCTTCTGCTTCTAGAAGGATCTTCTTCTAGATGGTTCTTTTGATAGACATATTTAGTATAAATAGGAGTCGAGGGTATGAGAAATTTTGTCTTGGATATTATTGTAATAGAGCTCTGCTCTGCTGGAGGTTCCCCCCTCGAAGAGGCAAGTGAACATTTCTCTTGGTAATCAAAGTGTTATTTCTGGTGTTATTTTGTTATCATTTTGGTATTATCGTGGTGTTGTTATGGTTATATTGTTGTTCATCTGCCCTTTCTAGCTATTTATTTTTGTTCTGCATACTTTTTATATCTGGAATATTACAGTTGGGAAGAAGATGTTGATTCATTCACAGAAGGAGTGGGATGAGAATTTTTATAGTTCTTGGCTTGCATTTGCAAATTGACTGTGTGGTCACACATGAAAATGGAAATATTTGAGGAAGATCCCTCATGATGAGGGGTACCTTCCATGCCCCCTTGTGGAGGGGAAAGATTTGTTGCAACCATATGTTGAGGTTGAGGAGGAAAGTGATGAGTTAATATAGTAGGTTATTGGGGGCCTTTTGTTGTTCCAAATAACGATGAATCTCATACTTCCTAGGATATTGGTGAGTTGGGTGGTCCTCCCCACAAATCGTGCAGGGGAATTGACTCTTATTTTTCTCTTTCGTTCCCCTCTCTTGACTTTTTTGGTAGAAGTAGTCCCTTTCTCAATATTGTAATTTTTCTTCTTATTCCTCTTATTTTGTCCTCTGGGTTGCTAAGGATTCTTTGGTTGCATGGACTACATCGAATTCATCTTGGAGGTATGAGTAGGGACCGTGGCAGTTTGAGCACTAGAAATAACAGCTGATGGGTGTGATGAAATATCCATGTGACCCACCTGGTCAACTAACTGGATCACAAAGGCATGGGAAACATAACCAACCACACCATCGACATGGGGTCTTGGGTTTGGATTTTAGGATCTATCGACGACCTAGGAGCATGTGGGATAATGTCATACATAGTACCCGACTGAGAGTAAATCAAGTCCAAGTGTTGGGCATGCATAATGGCTTACTCCTCGGTAGTCTCCCCAACCATAGCTAGATCCTTGGAAATTGTTGGAAGGAGGAATTTGGTGAACCACTCCATCAAGATATTATCTGGGATCTGGGTCTTGATCATCCTACTCCTTTGTCACCTCTCATGAATATGATCAGAAATGTGGGTAGTGGTATATTGACAAAGTGATGTCAAGAGCTTTGTTTCTATATCATACCAAATGGGTAGTTGGAAATATGTTAGAAACGTCATTGCCAAGTCATTGAATCTTTTAAAGGAAGCACCTTGTAACTCAATGTACGATTTGGTGACACTTCCAGCCAGAGATATTTGGAAAAGATGTAGCCTCACACTATCATCCATCAAGGAATTGAATGAGCACCACAAATGGTATGTCATGATGTGTGTGAAGGGGTCTTCTCCTGGCTTTCCATTGAATTTGGGAATGTTTTTTAGTAGCTTTACAAGCATGGTCGACCATGAAGGGTTGTGGGAAATAGGTTCATTGGTCAACCACGATAAACTAGGTTAGTATAACATCGCAAGGAACGAAAATGATGTCTGAGAAAATGAATACTAGGAGGGAGATGAAGTCTCTGTTGTCCCAGATGAACCTTGCAGTCCCCCTATATTCATACTACTAGAAGGTTGATGAGGTGTTCCCAAAGAGTGAGTGCCCCCAGGGATGGTGGCACTTCTATGGGAATGAATGCTCCCTAGACCAAACATGCCCCTAAGGGAATTACCACCAGGGATAGATGTAGACCCTACATGAAAAAATTTCCCAAAATTAGTCCCAAGGAAGAACCCCCCAAAACCTGAGGTACTTATTAAGGGAAATCCTCCCCACTGTGAAAAATTGACCCCAGGGAAATGTGTGCTAAGCCATGGGAATTCAAAACCTCCTAACATACAATTACCTCCATCCTGACTAGGGATAGCCCTAGAAACACTAGGAATGTTCCATCCAAAAGGTACACCTGCACGTGATGATGTCAGGCCGCTCATAGGAATGGAGGAGGTGGAAGGAATTCCAACCCCCATGTTGAAACCAAGGCTCATGCCCCCGCTGAAAAGTGATCTAGAAATGGACATCGGAATAAAAGGGATGCACATAGGGACACTGGGTATACTAACAAATGGAAAAGAGGACATGGTCAGGGTCCCCCAAATCGAGGGACCTATAGAAAAAGGGATGGGTGGTGTTGGTCCAATGGTGTTAAGGGAAGGTAATGTGGACATCATAGGGATGCCCCCATTCCCACTTGCAGATAAGCTTGATGGCTTAACTACACTAGATGAGAAACTTGGTCCAGAAATGTTGGGAGTATTTCTAAACAAAGAAAAAGGAGCACTAAAAAGTTCCCTTACCTAGAAAAGTATGGGTGCTTCATGATTAGTCAAAGGAGGGTTAAATTTTGGTGGAGTACTTTCGTCAACCACTTCCACCTCAACCAAACCAGTCTCCTCAAACCAAAGATGAGACTCTTCATATTCTTGGTCACTAATTTCGTGTTGCTTTAGAGGTGGTTGTTCCTCTGTGATTGGATCTATTCCTCGTAACTGATGATACTGATGTGGTAATTCAACCACGGTGAAAATAATAGGTGTAAATGAAAAATATTTCAACCTAAGGCTGATCTAGACTCAAAATCAAAGAGAAAACCCCTATCAATTCTAGGACAACAAAAAGAAAACAAATGTCTCGGGGGACCTTCCTAAAACCAACCCTATGGGAGAGATGAAGTCCCCATAAGATTGGCTAGCGAAGGTATGAGGAGCAGTTACGATGATGTACGTGAAACAACCTTGACTGGTGCAAGCACCCTTTATTAAGGCGGGGACCCCTCGGGGGACATGAGACCATGAACAAATGTCTTCCCCAGCTATTACAGGTATTTCCCACCTGCAATCACCTATGTAGGCTACCTAGGAATGGTCACTAAGTCTACCACCTCACAATCAATGACCGGATGAACAGTTGCAGGTCCGACCACACATAAGGGCAGGGTAACTATGTTAGAAGCTTCGAAGGCATTACCTCACACAGAATCATGGCACCAATGAAACCCTTTCATATGTAGTAGTTGAAGCGATACCACAAAGACCAAAACAAGTACAGAGGGGTAATCTCCCTACTTTCCCTGATGCGACCTTGTGCTTAACTCTTGTGTTAGAGGAGCTTCCCAACACACTGGTTCTAAAAATTGATTTTCACTCTTTAATGAATCCTAGGTTTTGTTTTCATGGCCTTGGAGAGTTCACTCTCCAATCCTAGTCCAAGGCCCTAAGACTATCTAATCTCGGTTCACTAAAAAATAAAAATTTATAATAGATTTTAGATTACACAATTCTTTTTTATGGTTGTTGTTTATGTCAATGGGAAATGAATTAAACTTTTATGGTGTTTTTGACTCTTGATACAACAAAGAAATGCAAAAATGCCAATTTAATTTGTTCACTTCAATGAAGTCTAGCTATGGGAGGGAAATATATTTTTCTCTTTTCTTTATAGCTTCTCAGAGGAATCCTCAAACATCAAGCAATCACACATACAATTCAGATTCAAAGTTCTTAAAATAATTAAAATCAAACACTTCACCAATGCACCCTTATTCTAATGCTTCAAAAGCTCACAAGCATGCAAATATTTTGTTTTTTCTTTACTTTTCCAAATATAATGAAAATGAGTATTAATCAAACCAAAAACACAATATGAAAATGGAAAAACAACAAATCAACAAGCCAAGGGTTGTAGGAAATCGGTAGTGATGTTGAATAATCTCACTCCTACGTCTCTACAAAGATCTCACCCAAAACTCACCTAAAAGGATACATCTAGCAATGAATGATAATCACAAAAGGACAAACCAAGTTCAATCAAAACTAGACACTACTAAATCTATTTAAATTTGTTGGATTCATTTCCCAACTTCATTGGATCACTAGACAATAACCAAACTTGTTCAAGCGACCCAGGAAGTCCACACAGACACACTCCAAACATGGATTGAAGGAAAAATGTGACAATAAAACTCAAAAATAGGCAATATGTGGACACCGCAGATCAATTAGAGTCTTATGGGATTAGAGAAGGTAGATCTAATCTCAAAAGAATGGAAATCCTACAATTTCCCTAGTTTACAGGGATCGTCGCGAGACACATGCAGTGCAACCGATGACAATCATCGCGTGACTGTTATACTGCAACAACTACAACTACAAAAAACATGTTTTTTGAAAATATGGACCTGCGTAAGATCTATCATATTTGAAAGATCTAACCTCTGGAAGAGTATAGGGAAAGACAAAAATGAAATCACGAACAAAAAATAGAGGAAAATTGGAAAGAAATTATAAACTAGATAAGAATCAAAGATTCATCCCCAGTGGAGTCGCCAATTATTTTATTAGAGATATCTCACCAGTTAGGTAAGTTATATCTCCATAGGACCTGCCTATTGATCCTAGACAAATAGTCAGGCTAGACTTCTAATGGTTTGCCTAGATCTAAACAAGTAATTTATTTTATACCAAGTGGGAAGAGAATGGCATGCCTTACTTATGTAGGTTTTCCTTGTATGTCTTGGTCGTTGGAGACCTTGAGTTCCAACTCCAGTCCTTGGAACTTGCTTCCTTAACACAAGCAACAAAAAAACACCAATCTCTTTCTTCTCCTAGTGTTAGAAATCACTAATCCAATTCAGATCTATGTTGATCTATTGATTACAAGACTAGATCTAAACATTTGTAAATAAGATACAAACACAATTAGGATAAAACCAATGATCTAATAATGAAATATAGGAAATACATCAATTATCATACCTTGTATGTAGATGCACTCCCTTTTGCTCCTTGATTTTTGTTCCTCCTAGAATTCATAACCAAACTAGGCAATATGATTATGGCCTCTTTGAATAGGAGAAGCTCCTATGTAATTGGACAACATAACTCTGCAAATTGTTCTTCCTCATGCTCAAGTCTTTCCTTCTCTATATAGATCCTTGGAAGAGGCTTGTGAGAGCTTCTAGATCTTCTACAACTAAATGGAGACTCAAATGATGTGAGTTCCTAGGTTCATGCCACAAAGATACAACTCATCCCTCACTTACCTTTTCATAACTCAACGAATCTAGAAGGTTGCAAATATTGTCACCTATTTCATTATATATGACAAATGACAATCGTCGCTTGTGGTCTCATGCATGTCTTGCAACGACCCTAAAAATTTTCCTAAATCTTGAGCTAGAGATGTGTCTTGGAACTCAACTAAAAGCATTATCTTGCAATGCATTTAGTAGCTACTACATTGCATTGCAAAAAAATCAATCAAAAAAAGGTTTGAGGATAAAATCAAACTCTCAACCAGATCCAAAAATTGATTTTGTAGCAACCACTTTTGTAGTAGAAGCATAACTTATTTCTCCCACTTCAAAACCAACATATACATAGAAATTAATCATTGGGCAGCTATATCTCAAATTTCAAGAGAATCCAGTCAAAGAACTAGAAATATCAGAAGAATTTGTTTTCTTTGAAGAATCAATACCACGGGACAAACCACAAGTTATTCTAGCCAACATGGTAGATGAAGAAGGAATTGGCTCCACCAAGGAGGAGACTATAACTTTTGAATTCCCGATTATAGATCCAAGAGGGATAACACAAATGAAGAAAATTCCTCCTTCAACTTTACCAAATTTTATGATATAGCAAGTGAAGATCCAAATACATTTCTTTTTGAATTCGATGTCCTTTGTAGAAGTTACAATTATACTACCAATGCTAATAAATTGAAGTTATTCCCTACTACAATGAATAATGCAACACTTCGCTAGTTCGTGGGACTTGATGAAGATAATATCCGAGTGTGCGATGAAATGAAGCAATCATTCTTGAAGAAATATCATGACACTGCAAGGCCAAATTTTTGAGAGAATAAATCTTTAAGATTGCCCAGAAAGAAAATGAGAGTTTGGAGGATTATGTGGAACACTTTCAGTACAATTTGTAGAGGTTAAAATAGAGTAAGTTGGATAAATAAACCTTGCAAATAATTATGTTAATATGAATTCGAGATGAATGTATTGACCTCTTAAATTTGATAGGAGTTGGAGATTTTTCTCAATTAACCTATGAATAAATTTGTGAGCTATACAAACACTATCAAGGGGAAACTCAAAGCATGGAAAGGGCCCAAGAGATACAGTTGACAAAATTTCAAAATCATCCAAAGTAGGGATCACTTGAGCTGATATTGGAAACCAATTAGAGAAATTAAAAATCAATATCCTTAGCTCCTTAAGATCACTATTGGATACTTTGAAAAATAAGAAGTGGGATGAAGCAATGTTGACGCTCTCAATATTTTGTTGCAAATGTAGAAAAATAACCCCCTAGGGGATTGTTTGTTGAACAACGTTGAAATATGTGAAGTCTGTGAACATAATCACACTTACCAAATGTTTTCCTTCTTAGCAAGGTTTTAAAGTTATTTATAAATGATCCAACAAGGAGATCGAGCATATGTGTTTGATTTCCTAGAAACGTCCTTGGAAACTTTGTCCACTAGGTATGGTTCAATATCCTTCTTAGATTTATAATACATTTTGGTCTAATAAAAAAAATTCACAATATCCCCTTCAAATTTGGTATCCTCCCTTTCCTTGGTAAAAATGGGCACCTCAAAACCATCCTTGAAAGTAGGATTGGCAAGGTCCTTCATTTGGAACCCAACCACAACAATCAACTCCTCAAACTCCACAACAAACACAATTCTCCCAACCACAATTAAAAATTCCCTAGCAACAACAATTACAACTACCTACAAGTATCCCTCCACCAAGACCAAAAATTCCTACTCAACCCACCACTAATCCAAACAATAAAGAATCTTAGCCTGCTTACAATGATGAGTTGCCAAGTTACCCTACATATTTGATCTCCCCTGTAGATTAACAAGATATTCAAAAGTTCAAAATCTTGTAGATTTTTTTTTTGCAGCAAATCATTCTATTGATCATCCTCCCATAGCACCACAAACTACTTCTCTTGGAAATTCATTATGGACTGCACAACTTCCTCCCTATTTGGAGAGGTTAAGTTTAGACATACCCCTCACTCAGCCTAAATTTGACTTCCTAGGAGAACTAAGGAATGAGTGTGTAAACATTCCATTTTTTCAGATGATCAAATATTTACCCATATATGCCAAAGCAATTAGAGAAATATGATTAAGGAAACTTGGTAAGACAAATAAAGAACCTCAAACTATTCATGTGATCTACCAATTGGTAGATTTGATGCTTGGAAATTTCTTCACAACCAAGTATATAGATCCAAAGCCCTATATTTGATGTCCACATTAACAATATCCCCATCTCAAACACTCTTATCGACTTAGGGGCCTCTATTAACATTATGACTAAGGAAACTATGGAGAAACTTAGACAACCCAACTTACGGAAAAATCTTAGAGTTCTTTGATTAGCTAACTAATCTACTATTAAGTATGAAGGCATCCTAGAGAGCATGGTGATTTATGTGGATTTCTAGGAATACCCAACAATTTTCATGGTCCTACGACCTAAATCTAATCTTGGTGGTTATCCACTAATTTTAGGAAGGTCATGGTTGGCCACTGCATATGAATATATTGGCTACAAATCTAGAGATATGACTATTTCTCATGGGGGTTCCACTAAGAAACTTACCTTATATCCTCTTGCCAAGCCTAGCACAAATCAAGAAATTCCTATATAGGTAGGAAATGGGGACAATGACAATGAGAGTATTCAACAATTGCGTACACTTGACATAGCTCTCTCTTTTAAGGAGAAGAGTGGGAATGACTTAATTTGTGATATTATAACCGACCCTTATTTATCCTACAATCATATCTTGGACATGTTGAAAGAAGGTAACTCATTCTCTACTAAATCACTACAACTAAAGTCCATGTCTTCTTATCTATACACCATATATGAAACACATAGTATGCCAGTAGAAATTATCTCAGGAAGAACACTCAACATCAATCCTAGGCTAGAAGTTTCATAGAAAAATTAGTTAATTGAGTTACTACAAAATCATATTGGTGCATTTGTATGAAAATACACTGATATGAAGGGGACCCATCTTGGTATTTGTACTCCCCACATCTATATCAGAGATGATTCTCGGCCTATTCAACAACCCTAACATTGAATAAACCCTACATTCTGTGAGATAGTAAAAGATAAGTTGAAAATATTGTTGAATGTAAATTTCATCTATCCCATCTCTAGTAACCAATGGGTTTTCCCCCTGATAATTGTTTATTTTTCATAAGCTAGGTTAAACATGAAGTTTATTCCATTTTTAGAATTTCACTTAACCATAAAAAATAATGTTTCAACAACCAAGATCACAAGATGAAACACCATGCAAAAGAACACAAGAAGTACCTGGGAAACCCTTCTCAACAAGGGAAGAAAACCCAACCAAATCCTTTTCTATATTCTTCAAGAGAAAGACCTTCACCACCAATAAGACCTAGCACACAAGAGGGTGCTCAAACCCTAGAAGACTAGTGCCCAAGAGAGGTGCGCACTTTTCCCAAGGAGATATACTTTCTGAAATTTCCAAACTCATGTGAGAGATATGTTTCCACAATCGAGAATCTACCTTTACTTATACTAACCTGAACCTATCAACATAAGTGTCTATTGGCACAACAGGGCCGACTTCACTAGCTTATAATATAATTAATATTAACCAGATTAATTATCTTTTACATTAATTACTAGTCACATTAAGGTGGGGCCGACTTGTACCCTTTACATTACAATTAGGGTTACAGGCATGCCTGACTCTTGAAAAATATAGCAAGGGATCTGATACAACCACTAGTGCTCATCCACTAGGGGCACATCCATAGGGATGTCCATATCTCTAGCTCACCGCATTACACAAAAGAGTCAGTTCTTCACACATTCACCTGTGCTCGTCCATAGGCATGTCCACTCAATAGATCTTCTTTCCCTCTTCATCATAGATGAGAGTCATATGGAGTTTCTCATCAACTCTGCTACTCAGAGGAGGCTAATACATCATCTTCATTTTTGTTCTCATGACGATGCACCCAACACTTTGTGATTTCACACATTCACCTTGTGCTCAGCCACAGGCACGTCCAACTCAGCAGATCGCCTTTCCCACAAGATAATCATCTGGAGTTCTTCTCAACTCTTTGAATGGAGGAGGTCATGTCTACGTTCCAGCTCTGTCTAAGATAAGAACCACATACCCTTCTTAAGGGATTTCTCTCAGGTTTGTAAGCTGGATAAAGTCTCACAGAGTTGCAATGATCCACATCTCACATGTTTGTAAGTTGGAGAATGTCTCACATAGCTGCAATCATCAACACTCCCTCTCATCTAGGGAGGAATTCTTCATCATGTCAAGTCTCACACATATGTACTTTGAATTTTTTCTTGGCTGGAGTCATCAACACTCCCTCTCAACTAGGGAGGCTTTCTTCATCAATTTAGTTTGGTGAAGATGTCTGCAATCTGCTAATGTGTAGGAAGGTACTGCATGTGTACGATTTTCCTCTGCATCATATCTCTAATATAAGGATATTTCATCTCATCGTGTTTCGATCCATCAAGAAACACTTGGTTTTCAAGGATCTTGACACATGGCTCTTGGTTATCATCATAGGATCCATCTCATAGTAAAGTAAATCTGTCAGAAGATTGTGAAGCCACATTGCTTCGCACACTCGATGATATATACTATGCCTTTGTGGTACCCAAGGCCACATAGTTTTGTTTCCTTCTATATCAGGAAACCATGGAAACCTTCATGGTAGAACAACAATCGGATGTTCTCTATCAGTCCACTGTACTTTCTACTCAATCTGAATTGACATATCCTGCAAACTCAAGTTCACACTGGAGGCATATCTTAGGGCATATCCAACTGTGTCTCGTATATATCTCAATACATGTTTTTTTGTTGTCTAGTGAGTCTGTCTCAATTGACTCATGAAATGACTAAGCCCATTCACTGCATGGCATGAATCAAGTATGGTGTTAACTAGATACATCAGTGATCCAATTAGTTGTGGATCAGTTTCATCTGAATCATCATCAATCTTTTTCTTTAAATCCATCATGGTGGATTTTTCATTTTGTCATACTGAACTTATTTAATATTTTCACTGTATATTTTCCTTGACTCAGGAAAATCTCATCGGTCCTCTGTCATACTTCTTGTCCCAAGAAGTAGTGCATCATACTCAGATTC
>JZKD02S1541319.1:160579-178779 GCA_000966675.3 Picea glauca | reverse complement strand
AAACCCCAACACAAGCTCAATAAAGCTATAGGTGCAAATTGTTTGACAAAACACTTCAACCAGAAACCATTAAAACTGAAAAATTCCACATAAATCCACTTTTGGATATTACTGTGGTATCATATATTTGAATCCTCCCAACCTATGGGGATTTGATGATGAGAGGGTACATCAGGAAGAATAAGGATAAAGGTACTTAGGAGCCAGAACAAAGATGGGGGAAAGACCGGAAACAGGAGATGGTAATGGTAAGGAGGTGCCAATTGAATTGGCATGAATAACACAAGAACTACAACGTTCCATTGACAAGACACAATTTATCATGAAACACCATTTGGATGAGACACATGAGCGTTTATCCATAGGACAGGGTGATCTTAAATTATCCTTGACAACTCTTGAATAATGACATGAGTACTTGGTTACCACATTGGAAGCAAGGAAGGACATGATTTCACATCTTCTCATGAAAATGGTACATAGCAAGGAACCACAAAATAATAAAGGGAATAATGGGGCTAGTGGATCTCAGGGAGGAGAGAGGTATCACACATATATAAGTCACAGGGTTCATACTGGGGGGAAAATTCTATTTGGGGGCGCAACCAACAAGGCCTGAGTGAGTAGTAGAATCACACCCAGGAATTGCATGCAATGTTTCTTAGACACACAACAATAGGATGCCAATGTGCCAGGGTTCATGGAGATAGAGGACAACTTTGAAGAGTATGAGAGGGAGTATGAAACCTTGAGAGAAGGGTTTAGGAGATAGGTAAAGCTGGGATAGTATTGTGGAATCAAATACAAAGGAAAACCTAGATAATTTGATAGGGGTAATCATGATCTAGAGAGAAAAGAAGGAAAAATGGAGATTCCCCCCTTTGATGGAGCAACGGAATATTTTGAGAATGCGTGGATATAGAAATTGAATGCTTATTTGCAGTTAAACCCCATGATGGAGATGGATGCCATAAAATTTTCCACCCTATACTTGGAAATAAAGGCCCATGAATGGTTGTACCATAGGATGACTTCTTTAGGACATGAACACATTACTTCATATGCATATTTCACACAAAACTTCATAGACAGGTTTTACCAAGAGGATCCAAAGCTACATTTATGAGAGCTCACCCAATTAAAGCAGATAAGCACAAATGAAGAATTCATTGAATAATTTCATAGGCTAGTAGTTGTGGTTCTATATGTTTCAAAATCCATGTTGAAGATGCTATTTTCTGAAGGATTGACAGAACCCTTGCGTGGATGGGCTAAGGATTTTAAGCCTAATACACTGCAGGATGAGATTTGGAGGACTAGGGTCCTAGAGGGGGAAACAACCAAAAAAAAGTTCACTCCAAGGCCACCAATTACTCAAAGAGGAAAATATCAAAGGATTGTAGATAGAGGTAAAGGGAAATTGGATGAAGCTACTAGGAGGGAGTTGAGAAGAAAACAATTATGCTACTCTTGTAAAGAACCATGGGATCCAAGTCACAGATGTGTGGGAAAATAAAATATTCACTACATTGAGGTTATTTCCAACTGTGAGGAGGAAGATGATGTGGGACACATTCAAAATATAGAAGTGACCCAAACAGAAGAAAATCTCATGCATGGGGAGGAAGAAGAAGATCCAATGCACAAATAATAAGGAATTAAGAAGGTTGTTATTGCATCCATAAGTAGGGTACCTAAATTTAGCACTTTTAGGATGAGAGGATTCCTCCAAGGACAAAGGGTCACAATACTTATTGATGGTGGGTCCTCCCACAATTTTATTGATGCTAAATTGGTGAATAGGAGACACCTCCCTATTGTTGAGTTTGAGGGATTCTTAGTGGAGTTAGAAGGGGGACACACCATGACATGTGAAAGATATATCCCATAGATGAGTCTTTGCTTGGGAAGATATAATTTCACACGGGATATTTATGTGATGGACCTACCAGACACCAATGTTACACTTGGATTTCATTGTCTTAGCACCTTAGGTCCTATCACTTCAAATTACAAAACTATGGATATGTCCTTCAATTCTAAAGAAGGAAAGAGGGTGACATTGAAGGGGATGACAGAGAATGCTCCCAGGGTGGTTTCAACAAAGTGCATGGAGGTTATATTCAGGAGTGAGGAAGTGTCTTATGTAGAAGAGTGTTTAGTTTTGGTTTAAACCACTCAGGAAGGGAACCAACACTATTCACGGGACATACAAAGGATAATTGGCAAGAATGAGAAGGTATTTGGGAAAATTCCTCCAGGGAAACCATCAGATAGGGGTTTTGAACACATCATTGAGCTAGAAGAAGGATGTTAAGCCATAATTCATGGAAAATTACCCATTAAATGGGGCATATTACATTAGTATTTTTATTTTATTTATGTCGGCTTGGGTCCATTAGTTGTAATTGTACCTCCTAGTCTCCTATATATACCAAGGAGACCTTTTCATTTGGAATCATCTAGTAATTGTGAATTCATATGATGTATAAGAAGGTTTCCCCCTCGAAGAGGCTTATTATCTGAATTTATTTCTTTGTCAAGGATTTGAGTACTTATTCTGATGTTTTTATGTTATTTTGATATTTCGTTCTTAACATTTGGTATCAGAGCTAGACAATCCTCGGGACTGGCTTCTTCAAAACAAGTCTTCTTGGAATTTTCGCTACAAATTATTTTATGAAATGTTTCAGGATATGGAATTTATATGGTGTAGATGTGACATATAGAGATAAATTGGGTCCAAATTTCATATCTTGGTTCATTATATTTTTGGGGATACATTCTGTTCACGTTAGGGTTTTTGACTAGTCTTGAAACTAGTCTGAAACAAGTATTCTTGGAATTTTCGCTCCCAATTTTTTTGGGCTTGGTTCCAGGTTCTGAAATTTTTACAGTACGAAGGAGGAATAGTGAATTATATTTTGTAGAAATTTCATCTGTTGATTCATTCTACTCTGAAAGTTATTCCCTATAGAAATTAGGGTTTTCAGTTGGTCCAAATTTCAATCTAAAACAAGTGTTCCTGGGAAAATTGTTATATCTAAAGCTACAAAACTGCAAATTGAGTGAGACATATTCCATTAGTTATGGTACAGACCAAATTTGTACTGGTATGAATATCAATTTATGAAGTGAAGACAGGGACACGTGGTAGTCCCTACAAGTTCGCTCTCCCGAAAGGGAAAAAATCAACACATCATAGGAAAGTTATCATAAACTTCTATTGGAGAATCCAATATTGGTCCAACCTGTGGGGTTGGAAAGAAGACACATCATTCTACCTCAAGTAGAAATGTTATACTTAGAAGGGCCAAAATTTCAGAGCTACAACAGAAGAAAGGTCAACTAGCATAATAGTCTCCAAATCAGGGTTTTAAAAGGTGCATTTTTTTTTTTGAATTTTGCAAATCTTTTTTACTAAAATATCCAATTGGGGTGATTCAAAAAGTGGAATAAAGTGGGATAAAAGGAGTATCTCATAAATTTTGGAAAATCTTAGGGATTTTTAGGTACATACGTATTCCATCATCTTTAAACGTTGGAGTTGTCGTTACTTGTCAGCGCTACAACCCCAGGACTGTGTGGTTCTTCCATGTACCTAGAGTATATCAGAAGGCCCCTTTTGAACGATTTCACATTAGACAATAATAATACAGATTTGAGCTCCCACGTACCTGGCATATATTGGGAGACCCCCTAGAATCCTAAGACCAATCGATTAAACCATTTGGTTGTCTTGTTACTATAGTACACCAAGAACAACACTTAGGGAGATCACTCTCTAGTACCTATGTAGTTGGATAATACAACTAAGGGCATGGTCAAGCCTCCTTAGTTAGTTCCCTAAGATATTGGTCCGAGTACTATTTTTGGACCCTGCACGTATATTAGAGAGCTATAACACCTGACACTCCCTTGTCTGTGAGGACCTCTACCTAAGCCAATTAGGAATTCCTACCTTGTAGTGATACTTGGATAAAATGCCAACAAAAAAGGGAACTTCTACACAAAATAAGCCCTCAGAAAGTCCTACTTGGACTCTTGATGAAGGTGAAGAAATGTGAAAGGACATAGATGATTTACAAAATAAGGAAGTAACAAAATATGAACTACAAAGGATGATGGATTCAACTGAATCTAAGATGGAAGCAATGATGGATACTAAGATGGATAGCTTAAAAGAGGAGATCATGGAAGGGTTGAAAAAGTTTCTAATAGAGAGGCCACTTGAAAGTGACAATGTACCCATGAAATGCATGATGAGGACACAGGGAAGATGAATCAAGACTGGAGAAACCCAATCTTTGGGTTGATGACCAACCACTTTCCTAAGATCGACATGAGAAAATTTGATGACAAGGATCCAATCACATGGATACTCTAGATGAAGAAATTCTTTGATCTACATGATGCGCCTCAAACAAAAAAGGTATGAATTTCATCCTTATATTTAGAACCTAATCAATTTGTGTGGTATCGATGGATTTTTTCTCACAAATCACTTGTCACTTGGACAATTTTCACAAAAGAAATGATAGCACACTATGAGGATACAAGGAAAAATACCTTCTTCATCCAATTGATAAATCTCAAGAAAAAGGGTTCAGTTGAAGAGCACATTGAGAACTTCCAAATATTGAATATAAAGGTAACAGATATTCCAGATGAGCACCTAATTGATGTCTTCATAAGAACTTTAAAGGATAACATTCCACATGAGGTTCACCTTTGGGAACCCAAATCATTGGAGAATGCATTCAAGGTGGCAAGAAATATTGAAAGTAAAAATATGGCTATGGATACTAGATGGCCCACCCCTAACATCTATCTAGCAAATAATGTTCCTTCTTATAAACCACCTCAACCTACAAGGTTAACACCTCAATAATTGGAGGAAATAAAATAAAAAGGTTTATGCTTTAATTGTGACAACAAGTACAGTAAGGGACATAAGTGTGGTGAGAATAAATTATTCTACATAGATTGTGAAGAGGAAGGAGAACAAGAACCATCTCAAGATGAAGATGTAGAAGATATTTCNGAAACAGTCAGGAATAGTGGAAGAATTTATAACTTCCTTTGAGCAATTGGACTTCAGAGTAGAGGGCATGATAAATCCCTTCTTCTGGGAAATATTCATCAGTGACCTAAAGGATGAAATCCGAGCCCAGGTCCTCATGGATTGCCCTCAGACTTGGTTGGAAGCTACTAAACATGCCAAAGAAGCACAACAAGTTGTTTTTTCTCAGAAAAAAAAACCCTCTTTTCTTCCTCTCCCTCGACCCACCAATCTCTCCCCCCCTTCCACTCCCCTCAAGGTCAGAAATTAACTTGGGAATAAATGGTTTAATTCCAACTCAAGGGTCTTTCCTATAATTGTGATGACAAATATTTTCCTCGGCACAAGTGTAAGGAAGAAAATATTTTTATGGCCATTTTAGAGGATGTTGTTGAAGAGGAAGCTGCAGTCCCCCCTGTTAAAGAGCTACCAGTCCTAATGCTACTACTCAGCCTACTAACCCACCATAAGTTGAACCATTGATTTCATTGCATTCCCTTAATGTCTTCTCTTCTCCCCAAACCCTCAAGCTCATTGGCTATATTAATCATAGGAAAGTCATCATCCTTGTTGACAATGGAATCACCCATAATTTTATTCACCGTCGCATTGCCCAGAAAACAAATTACTATATTTGTCTCTTCAACAATTTTCAAATCATGATAGCCAATTGCAGTTCCATGAAATGTGGTGGGTGTTGTGAAAATGTACGTCTTCAAATTGGGAAGTACCACCTGAAATCTCATATGTTCTCCATCGACATTGGCAATTGTGACATTGTTCTAGGTGTTGAATGGCTATGCAATCTGGGCCCCATTCTCATGAATTTTAAGGCATTAACCATGAAATTCCACCATGAGGGACAACAATATGAATTCCAAGAAATCACAATAGGTTTCCTTGAGATCATTAGTTCCTATAGAATGGAAAAGCTTCTAAAAAAAGGTCATTCGGGTATTATTTCCCAACTCCATTCCATTCACGCCGTTGAGACACCTTCTGTGCATCCTGACCTCCAATCTATCATATCCAAACGCCAATATTTTTTTTCCACTCCCTGGGGAATTTCCCCTTCCTATGGTGTTCAAGATCATTCCATTCCCCTTGTCTCCGACATTCTTCCTCCAAATGTTCTCCCCTATCATCATACCTTTTCCCAGAAGAATGAATTTGAGAAAATCATGTAGGAGTTGCTTGAAGCAGGTGTTATCCGTCCTAGTACCAAACCCTATTATTATCCTATGGTAATGGTACTCAATAAACAAGTTACTTGTCGCATGTGTCCTGACTTTCGTGCCCTCAATAAACTCACCATCAAAGACAACTTTCACATTCCTATCATTGATGATCTCTTGGATGAATTGAGTGGTGCTCAGTACTTTACTAAACTCGATATCCATTCTGGCTACCACCAAATATGTATTGTAATATTTCCTTCCATATGACCAAGGAATTGGATGACTTTAGTAGCCTAGTTGTTCCCCCTAGGATATAGTCTCACCAAAAATTGGGTCTAAGTGGCCTAAATATGTCATTAAGGATGCTAAATTCAAAATATTAAAGTGACATTGGCTAATAAGGAAAGATAAGTTAATTGGCTAATATTAGATAAGTGAAGAAAACAATTTAGAAATATAATTAATAATTAAGTGAGAATTATAATGTTGGAGTGTAAAAAGAAGATGAGGGTGCCTCACTCCTCATTCTTGATCATTTCTATTTGAAAATTCAGCTATGGCAGCTTGAGTGTTTTGAATAGACAAACCTTAGATATCATCACAGAGGTGAACCATTCTATTTATATCAGATCATTCTCAACTATCATTTGTGAAGATGGGTGCACCATTGTAGGGATTTCTACAGGAAGGGCACATTGTTCAACCTTGAGGAGTTTGTTGTCCTTTGGTGGTTGGATCTAGAAGAGATATTTATTTGGGAACATTTTCCATCCTTGGAGTGACTTTTCTTAGCACTCTTGTGGGTTTTCAACCTCCATAATTATTTATTATCAGATTTGGGTGAATTTCCAGAAGGAGGGCACACTTGGGGTTAGAGATCCAGTGATTTGAGGTCAGTTTTATCATCTACAACAAGGGAAACTACTCATATGAGTTAGCCATCACATTCCATATAGGATTACAACCATTTCATGAATTTTGGGGGTCATATCTAAGCCATGTGAATTGCTAGGGTGCGCTATAGATAGTGAGGGTGCAACTCAACTAGGAGATTCAGTGTTTTGGAGGAAGGGAAAGAGAATGATTTTGTAGATCTTTTGCATGCATCTATTAGAGGCTCAAGGAAGCCAATATATATCCTTTCTATTATATATTGGAGGTGTTATTGTTATAGGAAAATCCCCTTGTGGACAAGTGTATTTCCTCTTGGATCCTATACTTCTAAGATCAATATAGAAAAGTGCTAACATTGGTCACTAACATCCATTTAAACCTAGCTAAGATGATCTATGGAGAAGAGGAAGAAGATGTACATTTTTATGATGTTTGTCCTCATGTAGTTCCAAGTTGAGATATGATCCACAAGATCTTCAACAAGTCCTGCAATCCAATCAAAGACAAAACTTACTTCCTATTCTACAATGATTAGTTTGAAACTAGATCTATCCATTAAAGACAAGTTCATGTAGGTAGAAACAATATTGAAGGAAACATGCCAATCACATGTATTAATGAGAACTCAATAGAGATACTTACATACCTTTGATGAAGTCACAACAACCTCTTCCAACTCTCCTTGTCTAGCCCCTTCCTCAAATAATGAAGAATCAAAATGACTATGCTTTCACTGATAATTCTCCCTTATGATATCATAAGTTTGATGCCTTCAATGTCTCCTCAATACTAGTTCTCATGAGATCATAAGTTTGGTATCTCTAAAAATACTTTCATTCCCTTTCACCATGAGAAGGCCCCCTTATATAAGCTTGGAGAGGCCTAACAACCTTAGAGATTCTTGGGATAGGTTGAGGATCTTTATCCACCAGTTGTGGATCTTCCCTAAGATCTAGCCTTGACCTAAGATTCAAATCCAACTGATTTCAGAGATAAGGGGGATCTTCCCCTGATTTTATCAATAGATAAAACTCCCCCATAATGGTGCATAGAGCGCTACAACACTCCCCCAAAGGAGGTCAAGGAGCGCTAGCACTCCCTGATAGTGGGTAGGGGAGAGATGTGTAATATTTCTTCAAACAATCCCAATGCTCCCCTAGAATGGGGCATAGAGCGCTATAATGCTCCCCCAAAGGAGGGAAGGTAGCTCAAGAACTCCCTGCTAGTGGGTAGGGGAGCGTTTCCCTTTAAAATTCATTTTTAAGCGGTCTTTCTCAAGGAAAAGATTATGTACTCTTTGTCAAATCATTTCTCCTTCTTTAACCAGTGTCTGAGGGTGTCTTCAATTGTTCCTTGGGATGTCGTTCGAGACACGACATAGGCAAGATGTCTGTATGATGTCTGTGACACTTGCAACACTTGTGGCCAAAATGCGACACTTGTGACACTTGTAATGACAACAATAGGTCATAATTGAAATGAGTAATTTTGATGTGTAACAGTTATCAACCACATTTTCCATTCTCCTATATCTTTTCCAGATCTACTCTTCTCTTGTATTGAGGTCAGCTATATATATTAAATAAACACAAATATGATTTTGTGGCTATGCTTATTGTTGTTACTATGTGTTTCATTGTTGTTTAAATATCAAGTCTATAATTGCAAACTATTTCTTCTATCAACTTCACAATAAACCCCAACACAAGCTCAATAAAGCTATAGGTGCAAATTGTTTGACAAAACACTTCAACCAGAAACCATTAAAACTGAAAAATTCCACATAAATCCACTTTTGGATATTACTGTGGTATCATATATTTGAATCCTCCCAACCTATGGGGATTTGATGATGAGAGGGTACATCAGGAAGAATAAGGATAAAGGTACTTAGGAGCCAGAACAAAGATGGGGGAAAGACCGGAAACAGGAGATGGTAATGGTAAGGAGGTGCCAATTGAATTGGCATGAATAACACAAGAACTACAACGTTCCATTGACAAGACACAATTTATCATGAAACACCATTTGGATGAGACACATGAGCGTTTATCCATAGGACAGGGTGATCTTAAATTATCCTTGACAACTCTTGAATAATGACATGAGTACTTGGTTACCACATTGGAAGCAAGGAAGGACATGATTTCACATCTTCTCATGAAAATGGTACATAGCAAGGAACCACAAAATAATAAAGGGAATAATGGGGCTAGTGGATCTCAGGGAGGAGAGAGGTATCACACATATATAAGTCACAGGGTTCATACTGGGGGGAAAATTCTATTTGGGGGCGCAACCAACAAGGCCTGAGTGAGTAGTAGAATCACACCCAGGAATTGCATGCAATGTTTCTTAGACACACAACAATAGGATGCCAATGTGCCAGGGTTCATGGAGATAGAGGACAACTTTGAAGAGTATGAGAGGGAGTATGAAACCTTGAGAGAAGGGTTTAGGAGATAGGTAAAGCTGGGATAGTATTGTGGAATCAAATACAAAGGAAAACCTAGATAATTTGATAGGGGTAATCATGATCTAGAGAGAAAAGAAGGAAAAATGGAGATTCCCCCCTTTGATGGAGCAACGGAATATTTTGAGAATGCGTGGATATAGAAATTGAATGCTTATTTGCAGTTAAACCCCATGATGGAGATGGATGCCATAAAATTTTCCACCCTATACTTGGAAATAAAGGCCCATGAATGGTTGTACCATAGGATGACTTCTTTAGGACATGAACACATTACTTCATATGCATATTTCACACAAAACTTCATAGACAGGTTTTACCAAGAGGATCCAAAGCTACATTTATGAGAGCTCACCCAATTAAAGCAGATAAGCACAAATGAAGAATTCATTGAATAATTTCATAGGCTAGTAGTTGTGGTTCTATATGTTTCAAAATCCATGTTGAAGATGCTATTTTCTGAAGGATTGACAGAACCCTTGCGTGGATGGGCTAAGGATTTTAAGCCTAATACACTGCAGGATGAGATTTGGAGGACTAGGGTCCTAGAGGGGGAAACAACCAAAAAAAAGTTCACTCCAAGGCCACCAATTACTCAAAGAGGAAAATATCAAAGGATTGTAGATAGAGGTAAAGGGAAATTGGATGAAGCTACTAGGAGGGAGTTGAGAAGAAAACAATTATGCTACTCTTGTAAAGAACCATGGRATCCAAGTCACAGATGYGTGGGAAAATRRAATATTCACTACAYTGAGGTTATTTCCAACTGTGAGGAGGAAGATGAYGTGGGACACATTCAAAATATAGAAGTGACCCAAACAGAAGAAAATCTCATGCATGGGGAGGAAGAAGAAGATCCAATGCACAAATAATAAGGAATTAAGAAGGTTGTTATTGCRTCCATAAGTAGGGTACCTAAATTTAGCACTTTYAGGATGAGAGGATTCCTCCAAGGACAAAGGGTCACAATACTTATTGATGGTGGGTCCTCCCACAATTTTATTGATGCTAAATTGGTGAATAGGAGACACCTCCCTATTGTTGARTTTGAGGGATTCTTAGTGGAGKTAGMAGGGGGACACACCATGMCATGTGAAAGATATATCCCATAGATGAGTCTTTGCTTGGGAAGATRTAATTTCACACRGGATATTTATGTGATGGACCTACCAGACACCAATGTTACACTTGGATTTCATTGTCTTAKCACCTTRGGTCCTATCACTTCAAATTWCAAAACTATGGATATGTCCTTCAATTCTAAAGAAGGAAAGAGGKTGACATTGAAGGGGATGAYAGAGAATGCTCCCAGGGTGGTTTCAACAAAGTGCATGGAGGTTATATTCAGGASTGAGGAAGTGTCTTATGTAGAAGAGTGTTTAGTTTTKGTKTAAACCACTCAGGAAGGGAACCAACACTATTCACRGGACATACAAAGGATAATTGGCAAGAATGAGAAGGTATTTGGGAAAATTCCTCCAGGGAAACCATCRGATAGGGGTTTTGAACACATCATTGAGCTAGAAGAAGGATGTTAAGCCATAATTCATGGAAAATTACCCATTAAATGGGGCATATTACATTAGTATTKTTATTTTATTTATGYCRGCTTGGGTCCATTAGTTGTAATTGTACCTCCTAGTCTCCTATATATACCAAGGAGACCTTTTCATTTRGAATCATCTAGTAATTGTGAATTCATATGATGTATAAGAAGGTTTCCCCCTCGAAGAGGCTTATTATCTRAATTTATTTCTTTKTCAAGGAKTTGAGTACTTATTCTGATGTTTTTATGTTATTTTGATATTTCGTTCTTAACATTTGGTATCAGAGCTAGACAATCCYCGGGACTGGCTTCTTCAAAACAAGTCTTCTTGGAATTTTCGCTACAAATTATTTTATGAAATGTTTCAGGATATGGAATTTATATGGTGTAGATGTGACATATAGAGATAAATTGGGTCCAAATTTCATATCTTGGTTCATTATATTTTTGGGGATACATTCTGTTCACGTTAGGGTTTTTGACTAGTCYTGAAACTAGTCTGAAACAAGTATTCTTGGAATTTTCGCTCCCAATTTTTTTGGGMTTGGTTYCARGTTYTGAAATTTTTACAGTACGAAGGAGSAATAGTGAATTATATTTTGTASAAATTTCATCTSTTGATTCATTCTACTCTGAAAGTTATTCCCTRYAGAAATTAGGGTTTTSRGTTGGTCCAAATTTCAATCTAAAACAAGTGTTCCTGGGAAAATTGTTATATCTAAAGCTACAAAAMTGCAAATTGAGTGAGACATATTCCATTRGTTATGGTACRGACCAAAKTTGTACTGGTATGAATATCAATTTATGAAGTGAAGASAGGGACACRTGGTAGTCCCTACAAGTTCGCTCTCCCGAAAGGGAAAAAATCAACACATCATAGGAAAGTTATCATAAAMTTCTATTGGAGARTCCAATATTGGTCCAACCTRTGGGGTTGGAAAGAAGACACATCATTCTACCTCAAGTAGAAATGTTAKACTTAKAAGGGMCAAAATKTCAGAGCTACAACAGAAGAAAGGTCAACTAGCATAATAGTCTCCAAATCAGGGTTTTAAAAGGTGCATTTTTTTTTTTGAAWTTTGCAAATCTTTTTKACTAAAAKATCCAATTGGGGTGATTCAAAAAGTGGAATAAAGTGGGATAAAAGGAGTATSWCATAAATTTKGGAAAAYCTTAGGGATTTTTAGGTACATACRTATTCCATCRTCWTTAAAYGTTGGAGTTGTCGTTACTTGTCAGCGCTACAACCCCAGGACTRTGTGGTTCTTCCAYGTACCTAGAGTATATCAGAAGGCCCCTTTYRAACGATTTCACATTAGACAATAATAMTACAGATTTGAGCTCCCACRTACCTGRCATATATTGGGAGACCCCCTAGAATYCTAAGACCAATCGATTAAACCATTTGGYTRTCTTGTTRCTATAGTACACCAAGAACAACACTTAGGGAGATCACTCTCTAGTACCTATGTAGTYGGATARTACAACTAAGGGYATGGTCAAGCCTCCTTAGTTAGTTCCCTAAGATATTGGTCCGAGTACTATTTTTGGACCCTGCACGTATATTAGAGAGCTATAACACCTRACACTCCCTTGTCTRTGAGGACCTCTACCTAAGCCAATTAKGAATTCCTACCTTGYAGTGATACTTGGATAAAATGCCAACAAAAAAGGGAACTTCTACACAAAATAAGCCCTCAGAAAGTCCTACTTGGACTCTTGATGAAGGTGAAGAAATGTGAAAGGACATAGATGATTTACAAAATAAGGAAGTAACAAAATATGAACTACAAAGGATGATGGATTCAACTGAATCTAAGATGGAAGCAATGATGGATACTAAGATGGATAGCTTAAAAGAGGAGATCATGGAAGGGTTGAAAAAGTTTCTAATAGAGAGGCCACTTGAAAGTGACAATGTACCCATGAAATGCATGATGAGGACACAGGGAAGATGAATCAAGACTGGAGAAACCCAATCTTTGGGTTGATGACCAACCACTTTCCTAAGATCGACATGAGAAAATTTGATGACAAGGATCCAATCACATGGATACTCTAGATGAAGAAATTCTTTGATCTACATGATGCGCCTCAAACAAAAAAGGTATGAATTTCATCCTTATATTTAGAACCTAATCAATTTGTGTGGTATCGATGGATTTTTTCTCACAAATCACTTGTCACTTGGACAATTTTCACAAAAGAAATGATAGCACACTATGAGGATACAAGGAAAAATACCTTCTTCATCCAATTGATAAATCTCAAGAAAAAGGGTTCAGTTGAAGAGCACATTGAGAACTTCCAAATATTGAATATAAAGGTAACAGATATTCCAGATGAGCACCTAATTGATGTCTTCATAAGAACTTTAAAGGATAACATTCCACATGAGGTTCACCTTTGGGAACCCAAATCATTGGAGAATGCATTCAAGGTGGCAAGAAATATTGAAAGTAAAAATATGGCTATGGATACTAGATGGCCCACCCCTAACATCTATCTAGCAAATAATGTTCCTTCTTATAAACCACCTCAACCTACAAGGTTAACACCTCAATAATTGGAGGAAATAAAATAAAAAGGTTTATGCTTTAATTGTGACAACAAGTACAGTAAGGGACATAAGTGTGGTGAGAATAAATTATTCTACATAGATTGTGAAGAGGAAGGAGAACAAGAACCATCTCAAGATGAAGATGTAGAAGATATTTCATAAGATAAATCATACTATAGGGGAATATGTAATGGATAGTACAATCATTGTTATACCCATGGGTGGTGTTGATGTTGTACTAGGGGTCCAATGGTTACAATCATTGGGAACTGTGGCTTTTAATTTTCAAGAACTTTTCATGAAATTTTCATTGGAAGGAAAAGAATTTGAGTTAAAGGGTATCACAGGGAAACTCAGTAAGGTGGTAAGACCTAATGGCATGACAAAATTATTGAAAAAGGGGCATTAGGGTGTAATTGTACAACTATGCTCACTAGATGTTCAAACATCTAAGCCATATATTCCCCTAGATCTCCAAGGGATCATTGATAAGCATTCCAAAGTATTTGAAGATATTCCCAGAGGTCTTCCACCAACTCGCGATCATGATCATGCTATTCACTTAATTCCTGGGAGTGCTCCTTATAACATTAGGACTTATAGATACCCTTATTCCCAAAAGAGTGAAATTGAGCGTATGGTTGAAGAAATGTTAGAGGATGGCATTATTAGACCTATCCAAATATCTTACCCTGTACTGGTGGTAATGGTACTCAAGAAAGAGGGCTCATGGCGTATGTGTCCAGATTATAGAGGGATCAACAAGATCACCATTAAAGATAAGTTTCCCATTCTCGTCATTGATGAATTGTTAGATGAACTACATGAAGAAATATACTTCACAAAGTTTGATCTTCGTTCAGGGTATCATCAGATTAGAATGAAGGAAGAAGATATCCCCAAAACAACATTTATAACTCATGAGGGTCATTTTAAATTTTCGGTCATGCATTTTGGCCTTACAAATGCACCTCCCACATTCCAAGGGTTGATGAATTCCATTTTCAATCCCTTCCATCGAAAATTTGTGTTAGTATTTTTTGATGATTTACTAATCTATAACAAGTCCTGGGAAGATCATGTTCGACATGTTGACAGGGTGCTACAATTACTAAAGGAAAAACAACTATATGCCAAACCATCCAAATGTTTCTTTGGGGTGAAGGAGGTAGATTATTTGGGTCATATTGTATCTGATGAATATGTTGAGGCATTTCTCTATGTTATCTATATTATCCAACCTAATTGGATAACAGAAGAAAGGGATGAATGTAAGAGTGATAAAGAAGTGTGGACTCTCATTCAAAGGTTGCAACAAGACTCCAATGCATCTGATACATTTACATGGAAAAATGATTTCACTATGGTACAAAGATCGCTTATATTTATGTAAGAACTCCCAATTCAAACAAAAGGTACTTTTGGAATTGCACACCTCTCTAGTAGGAGTGCACTCATGATTTTTGAAAACCTATCACAAGGTCAAGAGGGAATTTTTTTGGGATGGCCTTAAAACTGATGTTCAAAGGTTTGTGGTAGAATGTTTGGTTTGCCAACAAAATAAGGTGGAAATAGTTAAGACCCCGGGTCTTTTATAACCATTATCCATTCCAAGTCAACGTTGGGAGGAGGTTTCCATGGATTTCATCACATCTTTACCAAAGTTTGAAGGAAAGAGTGTCATCATGGTGATTGTTGATAGACTTATCAAGTATGTACATTTTTGTGCACTCTCTCATCCTTTCAAAGCTAGTACAGTTGCTACTGCATTCATGGAGACAATTCAAAAGCTACATGGAATCCCAAAGATTATTATAAGTGATAGAGATCCCATCTTCACTGCACATTTTTGGAAAGAATTATTTCTTGTTTGGGTACTCAATTGGCTCATAGCTCATCTTATCATCCTCAATTTGATGGAAAAACTGAGATAGTGAACAAATGTCTGGAAGGATACCTTTGTTGTTTTGTCTATGATAAAAAAAACATAATGGTTCAAGTGGTTACCCTTGTAGAATGGTGGTATAACACTTCCTTTCATACTGCAAGAAAAATGACACCATTTATGGCGCTTTATGGATATCACCCACTATCCATCACTTCTTCTCTAAAATAAAAATCTAAGGTTCAAGCAGTTGAAGATCACATTGAGCATCATCAAAAAGTTCTCCAACTCTTAAAGGACAACCTGACCATGGAAAAAAATCGCATGAAACAACGAGCATATCAACATCGTAGTGGAAGAAGTTTTGAAGTAGGGGATTGGGTATTTTTAAGACTACAACCATACAAACAGATGTCCCTCAAGCAAGATAAGAAGGATAATAAATTATCACTGAAGTACTATGGCCCTTAGAAGGTGTTGCAAAAGATTGGTACTATGGCATACAAATTGGATTTTCCTGCATCTTTGCGAGTACACCCCGTTTTCCATCTTTCATGCTTAAATAAGGTTATAGGTGACAAGTTACCAGTTCAAAATATATTTCTAGAACTTGATGAGGAAGGAAAAATCATATTGGATCCTAAATCTATCACTGACACAAGAATTCACCAACTGAGGAATAGATCTATTTCAGAGTATCTCATTAAGTGGAAGAAACTACCTGTTGAAGATTCCACGTGGGAAGATGAGTCTTTTATACAGAAGCATCCAGAACTACTCAAGTGTTGTTGACAACACTTGTCTGAAGGGGAGGGGCATGTTAAGACCTAATTCGTGGCACAATACCCCTTAATTGGGGCATATTACATTAGTATTGTTATTTTATTTATGTCAGCTTGGGTCCATTAGTTGTAATTGTACCTTCTAGTCTCCTATATATACCAAGGAGACATTTTCATTTGGAATAATCTGGTAATTGTGAATTCATATGATGTATAAGGATGTTTCCCCCTTGAAGAGGCTTATTATCTAAATTTCTCTCTTTGTCAAGGCGTTGAGTACTTATTATGAGGTTTTTATGGTATTTTTATATTTGGTTCTTAACAAAGGAGATAAATTGATCATCACCACACCTTACTGACACCCAAAAAGGTTCAAATACGAAACTGAAAAAGAAAATCAAAGAGTTGTTGGACATGGGACACATTAGGCATAGCTCAATCCCATTTGCATCTTCAGTTGTGTTGGTTGAGAAAAAATATGGCACAATGAGAATGTGCATTGACTACAGGGCACTAAACAAGAAAAAAATTAAAAACAGGTATCCAATTCCCAGAATTGATGAATTACTTGATGGGCTCCATGGCGCATTTTACTTTTTGAATATTTATCTTCGTTTAGGATACAATCAGATTCTGGTGAGTGAACAAGATATCCACAAAATGACCTTCAAGTGCCATTATGACCATTATGAGTTCTTAGTTATGCCTTTTAGGATAAATAATGCACCAACTACATTTCATTCTTGCATGAATCAAATTTTCAATAAACAGTTGAGGAAGTATCTCTTGGTCTTCTTTGATGATCTACTAATCTATAGCAAAACATGGGAGGATCACTTCAAGCATTTGGATAAAATTTTGAGCATCATGGAGGAAAAATCTTTGTATGCTAAAGAGTCTAAATGTGAGTTTGGGATGATATAAGTATTGTATTTGGGATATATCATTGGAGCAAATGGGGTACAAGTTCATCAAGAGAAGATATACACCATCTTGGATTGGCCAACACCCATGAACATCACAGATCTACGAGGATTCCTTAGTATTTGCACCTACTATAGGAGATTCGTTAAAGGGTTTTCATAGATTTGTGCACCCTTGAATGATATAACCAGGAAAGGTGCATTTAAGTGGACTGAAGAAACCCAACAAACTTTTGACAAAATGAAGAAGGTCACGAGCACTTGTCTGGTCCTAGCATTACTAGATTTTTCTCATCCATTCATACTAGAGCGTGATGCATCAGTGAAAGGAATTGGGGTTGTCCTCATGCAGAACATGCATCCCGTTGATTTTAAAATAAAAAAACTAAGAGGATATGAGTCATTATACACTATATATGATAAGGAGATTCTAGTTATCATGCATGTGCTAGCTAAGTTCAGACAATAATTGGTGGGAGCCAAGTTTATAGTAAAGACATATCACAACAACCTCAACAAAAAATCTAGGCCTGTGATTTTGATATAGAGTTTGTCGAGGGGAAGAATAATTTTTTAGCAGATGCCTTGTCTAGGAAGCCTTCAACTTATGCCTTGTTAGAAATTTCAGTTGAATGGAAATCACATATGTTAGTGGACTACTCCAAAACCAAGTTCTCTTGTGAGCGTATGGATGGAAAAATTTAGGATGGGGGATTTCATATTTTGGATGGCCTTATCTACTATAAGCGAAGGATTGTTGGAAGATTGGTTGTTGTCATTGATTTTAACCCTAGTCATGGGTTTTGGACCGCAAGATTGATGAAGGTATTTGGACATGAAGGAAAATGAACATGTAGATACAAGACCCATGGATGGATAGCATACATCATGTTGTTT
>JZKD02S1541319.1:92174-114135 GCA_000966675.3 Picea glauca | reverse complement strand
GTATTGTCATAAAACACAATAAAATTGAGACAAAATTACATTACAAATGGAACTAAAATAGGTTAGAACTATGTACTTCCTTCCAACAATGAAATTATTCAACATTCAATTGAAATTGATGTAATGGGATACCCTCATAGTTGTGTTTATCTCCCATGAGAAGAAAGATGAAGGTGAGGGATCATCATCAACTCTGGCATAATCATCACTCTCCTCCAAGCCTACCTATGACACTTAGCACCTCCTTAGATCCAATAGAGTTCCCATCGTTGATATATGTTAATATCTATTGAGTCAACAATTAGTGAGAGCTTCCAACATGGACTTTCATTTCTCCAATGGGGAGAGCTCAATTCTGCTAGTCAACAAGCATATGTCATCATTCAACAATTCTTCAATTGTATTTTCTTGTTCAGTGAGATTCTAGCAAGCATATGCTATCATGCAACAAATCCACAAGAGGAAATATGGTATGCCTTCTTTTGCTAGGATCAATTGCTTCTGGACATGGAAATAAATCTCTATTGTTTGCATGTTCTTACAAGCTCTCTATCTCTACAACAACATTGCTTGCATGACCTCCTTGGTGTGAAATCATATCACCTTATTCCTCCCAAAACCTTTGGTGAATCCTACACCTGTATGGCTATAGGTGATAGTCATCAATAGGACATAGTCTTGAGGGAAAGGGAAAAACTTGATATTTGGACACAAATATAAGGGGATGTCATTGACCTACCTACACTAATATCACATGCATCTCCAAGAATGGAATGTTCTTGTAGGAGATTGAAGGTAACCATTGTAGTTGGATTTCCTTTTTTGTTGACGTTAGCTGGATGTCCTCTTCGATGGTGATGCTAACCTCTTTTTCTTGTCCAACTACCAATGATCTCAATCAATCCATTTTTTTTGTAATCAAATTTATAAACTCAATTATTAAATTTCAATGTCTATTTCATGACAGCCTATGATCTCAAATCATAGATTAAGATGAATAGTGGGTAAGACGGGGTTGTTGGCATTCATCATGTAATAGCGAATGTTGAAATTCCGAGTGAAATAATTTTAGAATATCAAATATAGCATTAATTCTACATAGTAGTTGATAAATTAGTGAAGTTATGTTAGCAATTGATTGATCAAGAAGGTATCTCATTGGTGTACTTGGACTATTGATTGATATTTTTTTCAATTGATTGAGATATGCATTAAAATTTTTATATCAAGTGCCAAACAATACGATTGATCAATAGTGGTATAAACCAAGGATGGATCCATCTTCCAAATTAGTTATGAGAAGGGCCTACCAATTAGTTATGAGAAGGACCTACCAATTAGTTATGAGGACCTACCTAACCTTTGAAACAACCACATATGAAATCATGGTCCCCACCTATGAAATCATGGGATACGACCTATTAATGGGTCCCTATTCAATCTCTTAATTTAAGTAGGCAACAACTAGCAGATCGTCACTAATATTTTGGGCATTTGCGGTGTCAATTTATAGGTTTGAAATGGCTAAGAAACCAGGTCAGGCATGGGACTAACTAATTTCTATAGTGGGGGCGGGGGGTGGGGAAGCGGCCTTCTTTCTTGAAGGAGGGATATATCTACCTTCTTCTGTTTTCTTATGGCGAGATCCGCTTCTCCCTAGCAGTAAGGGAATAAATTGATATGGCCTTCCTCCTAGTCCTGCGAGAGATAATTCCTGCAAAACAGATGCTTGGTTGGAGATGAATCCTTTGAGTTGACATCACACCACTTTTATTTTCTCCTATCCACGCTTTCATACCTGCACACAAGTAAACAAGTACCTCTCTCAAATTGATTAGAAGAAACAAAATATAAGCATGAAATAACTACCTTAACTAATTATCACACAAGTTAGAACCTTAACAAACACTGAAATAGACCAATCATTGAACATTAACATAGATTTTGGGGGAGGTAAAGAAAAGAGATATCAATTTTAATTATAATGAAATAGTGGTACATAAATATATACTCGATCCATTGTTGACACCTTATGTAAATTTCGTCTAAATTCCTCCATCCACGGGCCACTCAGGACTACTTCAGGACTTTGAAATCCCTCTCCACACAAGAATGAGGAAAATTGATATGTCTTAGGCCTCCAATCATGAAAGAGAGAAAATACTTGAGGAATAGAGGTTCCTTGAGGGATGAAAGTAAAAAAAAAAACACAAGGAGACAACAACCTTTGATCTTTCTAGAAAAAGGATAAATTTGTTACTATATCAGTTCTCTTAGCCATTCCTTCCATTAGGCCTCATTTATACCAATTCAAGTTTGTTGATTATGGTTTGAAGGCCTTAATGTTTTCCTTAAAGATTGTTGTATTCCATTGATCTCCTATTGTGCTTAAGGGGGGGTGCTCTTGATTTTTTGACAAAGTAAACCTAAATTGAGATGTCCAGTTCTTTGATAGACTAGAATTTGTTTTTAAGATTTACTAGACTGAGTTTGGTTGAGTTGTTTACTAATGAGTGTTGGGATATGTAGATAATAGTTGACTTATTGTTACATACTAGAGTGTATTTAAATAAGAGCGTTGATTGTTAATTACAGAGGACACTGTCAAATGATTACTAGATCTCCTGAGATACTTCTTTGAGAAATATTGTTTATGTGATGCACATAGGTTGGTTGCTTATGATGTATTATTGTTATGTTGTCTAGCTGACTAATCAACTAGGACTATTTGGACAATAGATTTTTGGAACCTGGAAATTGTACTGATCTTGTTAGCATATTGATGTAGGTGCATTGCTCCACCTTAGCACATGCTAGCTGTCTATCTTGTTGGTGTGCATTCAAGGAAGGGAGAGGCGCCAACCCTCTCATTTTCCCCTCATAATTTAAATGTAATCAAAGAAATTGGATGTTGTCAGGATGGAAGAGCCAATTCGTGCCTTCACATAGGCTCTAGATGAGGTCGCCTTAAGTGGTTGACGATAGGAAGGATCTAGATCTTATTCGAACTAGATTTCCACTCATTGTAATCTGCCCCAATAGATAGGCATTTTGGATGGTGATTAGACACCACTAGTGTAGCTTGGAAGGAAAGCTCGTCGAGCCCCTCTTGTATAAATCTTTGTATTGTATGCCCTGAAAAGAGTTCCAGTTGTTGGGAGGAGGTTGTTGAGAGCCAAGACACAATTGCAATCTGAGCTCATACACTGTAATTAACATTCATATTAATACAAAAGAAGCAATTTTTCCTGCATATGATTCTTTGTATGTTTCCATGTATTTAATGAGTGTTATCTGTGTGTTATGGAGGCATGTTGTAGATGTATGTTATATTTCATCTGCAGGGATAGTGATAGAATTCTCTATCTGTGATTTTGTTAAACTGTTTTGGGTTATTTAAGCTAAGCACAAGGAGTGTGATGGAGTATTGACATTCTGTGAGCCGACGTGAGGAGCGCATGTCTGAACTCTTTTGAGTCAAAGGAGAACATGCCAGGAAGGCACACCAAAATAGTTCGCATACTTAGAGGGGAGCCTCAAGGTTACTGAATACCTAAGAGGAGAAACCGTGTAGAGAAGGAACATAAAGTAGAATTGATGAAGATTTTGTGGAGCTCTTCCAGGAGGTCATTGAGAAGGCACAAGGAGTGCACAAAACCAACACGTTATGGAGTGTTGGAGAAATTGATAAAAAACCTCAGGGTTACTGAAAAATATGAGGGAAAGGAATCTATGCAAGCGTGCATTGAGCAGATGTAGGAGTTGCATTGGTAAACCTGAAGGATTTCAGGAAGTAGGAGGAAGACATGTGCAAGAAGTGCACCATGCCAACACCTAGATAAGTGTAGCGAGGAGTCATCTGAAGGTTCAATTGAGTGCAAGGAGTGTGCCAGAGGTAAATAAATTTCTCCTTACGAGCTTAGGAGGGAAAGCACTATCAATACCCAACAATCAGGTTCGCTGGAATAATATCGAAGGCCACAACCTTTGATACTTAGGCAATTTTCTCAGTATCAGGAGAAAGTTGAAGCTCAGGAGGAGAAATCTAGACTGTCAGATCAGAGTCTAGACATTGATGGGAGAATGGGGTAGTGAAGTGCCGAAGTTATGAAGCCAAGTAGGGTCATCCATCATTAGGAGAATATAGGTGGCGAAAGATCAGAATATCCAAGAGATAGAGTTCTAGAAGATTTGTGTAGAGCAAAAGGCAATCTTCACGAAGTCGCAAAGAGAAGAGTGAATCTGGACTGTCAGATCCAGAAGGACATGTGGAGGAGATCCACAAACTTTAGAGGAAGACTCCTTCAGAGGGAAGTGGAATTGGTAAACAAAGACTCTCGAAGCTCGAAGCATTGAGGGTCATTGGTCTAAGGAAGTAACGGGGATCGTTGATCCTCGCACCAGTTGTGTTCATCGATTCGGATTTTAGGGAAACATGAGTTGGTCATTGTGAAAAGGACGAATCCCGAAGTCCAAAGCACCTTTCAGGTTTTAGCCCTGGGACACAACCCGAGGTCACATGGGAGAAGGGACCTAACATACAGAGCTAGCATTGTTGTTAAATTTCTTCAAAGGGGCCAATAAAGAGTCGCGGGTCTAATAGAACCTGCACTTTGGAGAAAGAGGGACCTGTGAAAAATTGAACTGGGTTCCAACAGGGACTCGAAGATTCAATTCAACTTGGGATTAGTGAATGATCCTCGACAGGGAGGTCGAGAAGCCCCCTGAGGAGAGAAGGGGGGCGGGGGGGGTCTGCACCAGGTGGTATCATATCTTGAATTTGTTTTTAGTTAGCAGAGAGTAGAGAGCCACATAATTGATTTATGTAGGCAGAGGAGATAGTTTGGCTACATTAAGTAGAGTCAGAGCTTGAATTCACTTGTAGACAACAGGTGAAGGGAGACAAAGTGTGATACTCTGTGGAGACTATTGCAAGGTGTGTAGTAGATGGTATACAACCAGGTGGGCCACAAGTGAAGAAAGAAAGGATGGTTATTGAAATCCATAAGCGTTGTCGAAGAGAAGACCGCCCATGGAAGAGAAAAGTGGAAATTGACAAGGAGATCAATGAAATCTGAGTAGAAATGGAGAAACTAGCATTGAAAATGTAGCATGAGGTAAAGGTATGTTGGAGGTATGAATGGCCTCTAAAAAGGAAAGCCAATTGGCATGTTCAGAATTTGTTGGCTAGAAGGAAGCAACAAGTGTTAAAAAGGTGGTTGAGGAATGTTGAAAACCTCAGTGATGAGGGAAAGAGATCTGGAAGAGATCTCATAGATTTTCAGGTGGGAAATGAGAAGGGATCAGTTGATATCATAAACTTCCAGGAGGGTGGAGGAGACATCCAAATTTTCAAGGTGGGCAAGGGAGAAGAAATGAGCTCAACTAAGATTTCATGTCAGCGAGGGGTGTTGACAGATGGAAAGGATGTAGAAGAAAGGCCTCATCCATATGAATATTCATGTGGGGTTACAGACCATGTGAATGAAGATGATGAGAAGTTAAATACTCCCGTCGTAGAGGATATGGATCAAAGGAGTATTCTAATCATTGGGGGAATTCATATATTTCTGCCAACTATCCCAGCAAAGGCCAATGCATAAGTTGTAGGTGCAACATCATAAGAGGAGCATGCAATTGAGTTGATCACTCCATGGGAGAAGGAATTGGAAATACTAGAGGATTGGTTGAACAATCCAGAACCATAATATGGATGCCAAGAGACAATCATGCATATTGAAGCAGGATGCCAACATGAGGAGAAACTGGAAGAAACTGGAATGGAACTAGTGCAAGTGGAACTGGAAGAAGATAATCTGTCGGAGGAGATAGCTGAGCAATAATTTAGTAAGGAACCCGTGGAATTGGAGTATGCAACAAAGTGGCCAAACAATGCCACAGGAGATGAAGTTAGCATGGGGGATCAGGTTGGTCTTCTCATCGAACGACATGAGGAATTGCATCCAAGTAGAATCCATAAAGAAATCCATCCAGTAGAGCAGCTAGAAGAAGTCATAGAGAAGAAAAGGAAGTTGATGATGAAGTCAAAAAAAGAAGCTATTAGTAGGGAGGAGGTGAACAGAGGAGGACATGCATGAGTAGCAGGGAAGAAACATCAACAAATCAGAGGAGTGGGAGGACAACTCCAGGAGAAATTTTGGATCCAGGAGGATTTCAATAGATATGGGAAGATCATGAGAAGGAGATCATGAATTTTTCGTAGTAGTGGAGTATGATGTAGGAGCATCGCTCCACCTTATCACACACCAGCTGTCTAGCTCATTGGTGCACATTCAAGGAAGGGAGAGGTGCCAACCCTCTCATTTTCCCCTCGAAATTTAAATGTAATCAAATCAATAAATGATGTCAGGCTGGAAGAGCCAAGATGTGCCTTCGCATAGGTTGTAGATGAGGTTGCCTTAAGTGGCTAGCGGCCGGAAGGATCTATATCTGATTCAGACTAGAATTCCACTCATTGTAATTTGCCCCAATAGATAGGCGTTTTGGATGGTGATTAGACACCACTAGTGTAGCTTGGAGGGAAATCTCGTTGAGCCCCTCTTGTATAAATCTTTGTATTGTATTCCCATAAAATATTTCCAGTTGTTGGGAAGAGGTTGTTGAGATCCGAGAGAACTTGTAGTCTGAGCTCATACATTGTAATTAAAATTCAAATTAATACAAAAGAAGCATTTTCTCTTGCATATGATTTTGTGTATGTTTCCCTATATTTAATTAATGTAATCTATGTGTTATGGAGGCATGTTGTAGATGTATGTTAGATTGCATCTGCAAGGATAGTGATATAATAATCTATCTATGAGTTTGTTAAATTGTTCTAGGTTCTTTAGGCTAAGTGAAAGGAGTGCGCGACAGAGTGTTGAAATTCGGTGAGATGACATGAGGAGTGTGTGTTTGAACTCTTTCGAGTCAGAGGAGAATGTTCCAGGAGTGCACACTAGAATAGTTTGCATACTCAGAGGGGATCCTCAAGGGTTACTGAATACATTAGAGGAGAAACTGTGCAGAGAAGGCACAAAAAGCAGAATTGTTGAAGATTTTGTGGAGCTCTGTCATGAAGGAATTGAGCAGGTGCAAGGAGTGCACAGAACCAACACATTATGGAGTGTTGGAGACATATAGGAAAACCCTAGGGTTACTGAACACTCTGAGGGAAAGGAATCTCTACAAGCATGCATTGAGTGGATGTATGATCTAGATTATTTTCGGCACGAAATGAGAGCGGAGATATAATAAAGAAATGCACAAAGATATCGCAAATATTCAATAATATAACAGAAATGTATCAAAGATGCAACCATAAACACAGATATATAGTAATACACGATTTCTATTAATGAAATAAATGTACAGAGACTGTAAAAAATAGAGTGAAAGACTCGCTAGAATGGTGGCAGCTTATCTCTAAGAAGACATGTGACGGCTACTCGCATTCGCAAGAAGATGATTATAGTGAAGCTTTGAAGGCCTTTTTACAATAATCAGGGATGCCAAAATCCCTAGACATCCAAAAACCTAACCCTAGGAGATGAAGCGCCAAAAGTGATGTGGGCCTCGTTTGGGTAAGTTAGTACAACAACTTCCCGGGGTCGTAAATTTTGCATATGATATACATTTTAGGTGTATGATAGCCCGTTGGAAAGGTATCATCAAGGAGATTCATTTTAGGCACAATATCAAAGGAAATTTTATATTTCAAAGATGGTTTCCCAGAAAACATCATTTAGGGCCTCAAAATGGCCCCAAAAGTTAAAACTTGCTAAAACTAGTAAATTACCAAAATTGCTAGAAAACTGTTTTGAACCAATTGGAAAAGGTGGGTGGCCACCAATATCCACCTGGATCAATGTAGGAGTCACATTGGTAAACCTAAATTATTTCAGGAAGTAGGAGGAATACCTGTGCAAGGAGTGCACCTGGCCAACACCTATATAAGTGTAGCGAGGAGTCGTATGAATGTTCAATCGAGCGCCAGGAGTGCGATAGATGTAAATAAATTTCTACTTACGAGATCAAGATGGAAATCACTACCAAGATCCAGTAGTTGGGTTCACAGGAAGAATATCGAAGGCCACATCCTTTGATACTTAGGCGATTTTTTCAATATCGGGAGAAAATTGAAGCTCAGGAGGAGACATATGGACCGTCAGATCAGAGTCCAGACATTGACAAGAGAATGGGGCAGCGAAGTGCTGAATTTCCAAAGGCAAGTAGGATCGTCCATCATCAGGAGAAGGCAGGTGGTAAAAGATCAAAAGATCTGAGAGATAGAGTTCCGAAATATTTGCGTAGAGCAAAGGGCGATATTCATGAAGTCGCGAAGAGTGGAGTGAATATGGGCCGTCAGATCTGGAAGGAAACATGGAGGATATCCATGGACTTCAGAGGAAGAGTCCTTCGAAGGGAAATGGAGTTGGTAAAGCCAAGACTCCTAAAGCCCGAAGAATTTAGGGTCATTGATATAAGGAAGTGATGGGGACTGTTGATCCTCGCACCAATTGTGTTCGTTGATTCAGAGTTCGGGGAAACATGAGTTGACTGTTGTGAAAAGGCTGAAGCCCGAAGTCTGAAGCACCTTTCAGTGTTTAGTCCTGAGACATAGCCCAAGGTCACATGGGAGAAGGGGCCTAGCATAGAGATCTAGCGTCGTTGTTAAATTTCTTTAAAGGGGCTAAGAAAGAGCCACAGGTCTAATAGAACCTGCACTTTGGAAAAATAGGTACCTATGAAAAAATGAATTGGGTTCCAGCAGGGACCCGAAGAGTCAATTTGAATCAAGCGTAGTGAACGATCCTATACTAGGAGGTCGAGCAACCCCCTGAGGAGAGAAGGGGGGGGGCTCTGTGCCACATATGCTATTGTTTGTTGGAAAAGTACACAAATTGTTTCACATGTTTTAGAGTAAATTAGGTGGAGAATAGTTTTAAGGCGGTGGTTGTTCGAAATTCATTTTGGAAAGTGTTATTGTACCTTGGAGTGGTGAGTATGATGGTTGTTAGTAGGTTGTTGATTGGAGGTGGTAGTTTTTCTTTATTGTACTTGGCTATATCAATCTCTTCCTTTGTAGTCCCCTATTAAATTAAAGGGGGATTACTATGTGATTTGTTTTTAACTTGACTTGTCCTCCAAACTAAGTTTAAGTGGGGATATTGGAACCATATGTTCTTGTTGTAAACTCACCTTGACAAAAGGTGTAGTAGACCATGAAGAGGGAGATAAATGTTAATGGAGTCAACCAAGGAGTGGACCTAGCTATGTGCAGTTATTTGACATTGTCCATTTTAACCTTATAGATTCACATTATATGGACGGTTATGAGATGTGGTCCCATATATTGAGGGTTTCAGGTGTATACCTAAAAATAGACAATCTCCTAAATCGGTCTATCATATCATCTACTCATGGAGCTATGTTCATTGTACTTAAGTTCTTATGTTGTGTATTGATACAACCACTTCTCTTGGTATCTTTGTTTTCACTTTGTTGTCTTTTTCCTATTCCAACACTAACAAGTGGCTTATTGATTTTAGAGCATCTTATCATATGGATATGGATAAAGCCATATTTTTTTCTCTTAATGAATGTAACACCAAGCAAATATTTGTTGTTGATGATAAATATCTATGTGTTATAGGGTATATCCACACAAGTCAATCACATTAATACAAACTGTCAACACACATAGATCAATGATCATTACACTAGTGTTTTCATGTGGTTACAACCCTCAAAGAAGGAAACAATCCATAACTCCAACCAACACGACCACTTGTTGAAATATATTAATGCAAAATGAAATGTATTTCATGAACATCTCTCACAAAAAAATATCATTGACAAATGAGCCTCCAAGCTATTTAAATAAAGATCATGGACCAATCAGGTGCTAAGCTACAATTCAAGTTTCATTAAGATCAAGGAGATGTTTGAGCCACCAGATCACTCATGTGTAGGACATGATCATGACTGTCAATTTAGTGAAGTACAAAATCACACTAAAGAAACATAGTAAAAAACACAGTTTAACAAAATATTACATTAGACCAAGTTGACCTTAACTAATACCTAGTGTCAAAATGTCGTAACAATATAATATTAAAAATTAGGTTTGAGTTATATATTTATATGCAAATCAAGAAAGTCATCCTCCCAAGTGGGGTTATGGGCCCGGATAAGATGAGTGGATTCCACAAGAGGGTTATTGAGCATGCATATCAAATTTGAGTAGATCAATCTTAACCATAACCTAGTATTACAGTAAATGATGACCTCAATAATAATAAATGCCTAATAAAATGCATTAGTAACAGAATATGAGATGGTCATGACCACATGCGAAAATTACACCATTTTTAACAAAAATGATATTTCATCTATGTGAAATCATCCCAATGATTACTTACACATAACAACATTACCTCCAAGAGAAAACATTTACATGTAAAAAACATATAATTTTCCAATTCAAACTATGTTCCAATTACCTATTAGTAGAAATTTGGAGATGGAAAAATATAAACTAAGAAGAACATCTAATATGATTACTTTGAAAACAAAGATAAAGTGAGGATGAGGTGTGTGTGATGATACATTATCCTAAGTAATAATAAGTAAGATGTGCACACTCAATTCGGCATGAATATTTGAGTAGATTACATAGCTTATTGAATTTGCCAACAAAACAAATAGAGCGTTGAGGTTATATTAAGGATGTTTTAGAACACTACCAAAAAATGAGTGCATTGCAAGTTGTGATGTCCTTGTTTGAAACTATTGGCTATACTATTATGCGAATAATAATAAAAAAATTATTTTATATGAGTTAGTTTATTATTGCAGTACATAAAATTACATTGAACACTAACACATAAACAACATGCTAACTCAACTGAATTCACTATGAGTGGATGTTGGAGTTGTATCTCCAACACCTTAAAATAAAGGACATCAATGTTGCAAATGTAAGTTTTTGTGACTCTTCATATGGTCCCATAAATCCTATGTCTCCAAAAATAAAATATTCTATATTACTATCTTAGTGCTCTTTTAAATATTACATAGTAAACTTAATGTAGGAATAATTATCATGGGACTTTTACTTGTCATAGGTCATGTACTATCATTGTAGTGTAGTGTAAAAGGCGAAAATGATAAAAAAGATGTGTTTTGTTATAGTAAATTGGTTATCTATACATGTTTACTTCATGAAATACTTTTGTGAAAGCATTAAGTTTGGAATTGTATAACCATTCATTAAAATGCTCTATCTTTATCGAAATCTAATGTAAGCTATAGTTCTAAGCAATCCATTGTCCCTTTCATATTTTTGATGATCTTGATTGATTCAAAGCTTCCCAAAACTCTTATATTTCATTTATCGATAGATGAAGTTGCATCTTTTGCATGTTAGGATTGTAATTTCATATTTCTAGCTAAATATCTTTTAAAAAATCACTAGAACAAAGGGAAAATATTTCAAGTAAAGGGGTGTTTTAGTTAACACTTAGCCCATTCCAATAACTTTTTTTAACATTCCATGGTATGTAAATAATAATAACTTGATTGCGGTACAATGTTGAAATTGTAAGTTTTAAACCTGTGAAGTAAAGCAACGCATATAGATTCTTAAGCAAATAAAAAATTAATCAATGGCTCATTCACATAGTACACAAAGATTTATACCAGAAACCCTCAATCGGGAAAACCTTTCTTATATTCATTATATCGAATTTCACCATTCACTATACAATATATATAAAATGTGTTGGTAAGTTTTCAGGCAGGTGAGATTGTCATTGATGGCAAGATCAGAGTATGTGGCATTGGATTCAAGAGAATTCCCAATGAACGTCAGATCAGAGCCAGAGGTCTGACCAGCGTCGGATCCAGGAGAACCTGTACAATCTTTAACGAGCAAGGTGACATGCGAAACCCTGAAAAATCCAAACCAGGCACCTCAACGAAGACTCCATTTTGAAGTTTCGGTTACGAGGAGATGGAGAAGTCAAGAGTCAAGACTCTCATCATTAGGAGTCCCGAAGTGCCGAAATGCGAAATCCCAAAAACCTGAAACGGGCGCACCACTCGGAGTATTGAATACTAGGATTTCGGTTATCGGGAGATGGAGATGTCAAAAACTCTCATCATCAGGAGTCCCGAAGTGCCGAAATGAGAAATCCCGAAAACTCGAAAAAGGCGCATCACTCGGAGAGTTGGATACCGGGATTTCGGTTACCAAGAGATGGAGATGTCAGAGACTCTCATCAACAGGAGTGTCGAAATCGCGAAATGTGAAATGGTGAAATGATCTAAGTCATTGGTTCAAGGAGATCATGGACCGTTGATCCGACTCCATTTCGAAGTATTGGATACCGGGAGATGGAAATGAAAAAGACTTTCATAATAAAGAGTCCCGAAATCACGAAACCTGAAGTCAAAAAATGATAAAAGACTCCACACTGGAGTTTCATATACTGGGAGGTTGAGAGGTCAAGAGTCAGCACATTGCATCAAAGGAGTTCTAAAATAGCGAAACCCGAAGTCACGAAATAAAAAAAACTTCATATCGGAGTTTCGGATATCGAAAGTTCGAGGAGTCAAGAGTGAAGACTCTTCATCTCAGGAGTCCCAAAATCGTGAAACCCGAAGTCGCGAAATGATGGAGTACCGAACCGTTGATCTGACTCCATTTTGGAGTTTTGGATATTCAAACCTAGAGGTGTCAAGAACACTTCACCACAGGAACATCGAAGTGCCAAAATGTGAAATAGTGAAAATCACTTTATGGATAATCACTTGGTCTTGGCCATGGTCATATCGGGGAAGGAGTTAGTCCGTGCTAAACCTCATTTCAGGGATCGGGAGTTGGAGGAGTCATGGGACTGACTGGAGAATCCCCGAAATGAGAAATTGTGAAATGCAGTTTCGAACTAACCGATATTCACCGCCTGTGGTCACATCGATGAAATATGGGGGAAGGAACTAGTGCAGACAAGCTCCTTTTCAGAGTTTTGGGGATCGCGACTGGGAGTGTCGAAACACTTGGTCACATGAATGTCGAAATGCCGAAATGATGAAAGGTTTATGTAGCTGGTGGTCACCGTCGGTGGTCACATAAGAGGAAGGAGCTAGCATAGTTGGGCTCTATTTCAAGGTTCACAATGTAACTGCAAGTAAACTACTGATGGTTTCTGCCAGAGGTGTGAAAACGACTTCTTTGTAACTGCCAAAGGAGTAGAAGACTCTGAAGGAACCTTCCAGTGGAATGAGAACTACCAATAGAGGTGATTGACAGCTAAAAGAGCATTGAAGCCTATGACTACAATAGAGAGGTTAATCTCGATTGTGCCAAAGAAGATGATGAGTCTCATCTGCCAGAGAGGTTGAGGAATCTCAGTGTAACACCCAGTGATGTTGGACGGGTGGGTTTAACAGCCAGAGAAGCTAAAGAGTTGATATGATGAATAGGCAGAGAACTTGACATGAAGAGAATGCAGAAGCATTGCGCATAGACAGTAGAATGTGTACAGAGACTATAAGAAGGTAGAAGAAAGAAGAGATGGGGGTTGTTGTCGCTGAGGTGGAGTAATGCATGTGTGAAGAAGTAAGGGGAGTGCAGTAGCTAAAATGGACATAAGACAAAAGGTGCATTGAATGGAAAGGGGGCATAAAGAACAAGAGGAAGAAGAATAGAAAAGTGAACGGATGAGTGTAGGAAGACAGTGAGGAAGACATAGTAGTGAAATCTGGCAGAACAGTGATGTGACTGGTAAGTTGTTGTTGAACACTATATCACTATAATAAGTTTCAGTAACTCATATTCATAAACCAGGGTGGTAGGGAGGTGCTAGGGAGGACTGGTGTCCTCAAAGGTTTAAGGGAGTGCTTGAACACAGGGAGTTGTAGCTTCCTTCTAGTTGGTGCTAGAGAAACCAGGGAGTTGGTGCTTCCTTCTAGTAGGTGCTAGAGAAAATAGAGAGTTGGTTCTCTCAGCAAGTTGCAGCTTTCAAAATAGAGGTTGCAACCTCATTATGAGTTGGTGCTCATATGTATGATAATGTAAAGAATGTAAATAATACTTATCATATAAAGAAGAAGAGATTTTTACCTTGTATGGGTTTCCTCAAGAAAATATGTCTCTGTGTATCTCATATGTGTGACTAATGTTGAATATGCTATTGCTTATTGCCCTGCATCATTGTGATTTTCATTGAGTGCTTTGTAAAGAATTAAAAATAAGTATAATTGTTCAATCTCGATAAACAATTGATTCACCTCCCCCTCTAAGTTGTCCAACAATTGGTATCAGAGCAGGCCCTTTTTATCTAAAGGTAGATCCTAGAGCTTAAACATGTCGAGCCATGAAGGAAATTCAACCAATAAGGCCCCTCTGTTCAATGGAACAAACTTTGCCTTTTGGAAAGTTAGAATGAGAACCTCATAATGGCTTTAGGTGCAGATGTTTGGGATGTGGTAGATACTGGTTATGTAAAGCCAGGTGTACTAGCTAAAAAGGATGACAAACTAGAATTTAGCTTCAATGCTAAGGCTATGAATGTTATCTTGAGTGGGCTTGCAGAAGAATAATTCATAAAATTTATGCATCTAGGAACTGCCAAAGAAATGTGGGACAAACTCATTAACAGTTATGAAGGTAATGAGAAGGTAAAGGATGCCAAGCTTCAAACCTACAGAATGCAGTTTGAATAGATGAAGATGAAAGAAGATGAAACTGTTGGAAAATACTTTCTGAGAGTAGAAGAAATGGTAAATGCAATGAAATCACTTGGTGAAACAATTGAGGAACCTTATTTAGTTCAAAAAATCTTGAGATCTCTCCCAGATAGGTTCAATCCGAAGGTCTCTACTATAGAAGAACTAAATGGTCTAAAAACCTTGGAGTTTGATGAACTTCTAGGAACATTGATTGCATATGAAATGAGAATAGTTAAAGATAAACCCACCTCCAGAGAAGCATCATTTAAGGCAGACAAGAATGAGGATTCTGAGCTCGATGAAATTGAAGCAAAATTTGTGAAGAGACTGAAGAAGGGATCAGGAAAATGCAAAGGTAAACTGCCTTTCAAATCCTTCAACTATGGTAGGATAGTTCATTTTGTAGATAAATGTTCCCACAAAGGAAAGGATCAAACATGTGATGATGAGGAGAAGTACAAACACATAAATTTCTTTAAAGAGAATGACTTTAAGAAGAAAAGTCTTTGCGTAAACAATGATGATGATCCTTCAGATGATGAAGACAATGATTCATCTATTGAAGATAAACTAAATGACTTCATACTTATGGCCAAAGAGGACTATGATAATAACAACACGGGGAGTGATGTTAATAAAGAAGAATTTGTGGTTGACATGGAAGGAGAACTAATCAGTGCACTGGAAGAGATTGGCAGACTAATAATCAAGAACAGAAGGCAAAGACAATTGCTGATACAGTTCGAGAAAGACAGTAAAGAACTTGATGAAGACCTTGTCCTACTAAAAGTAGAATTATAAGAGGCAAAGAAAATCAAAGATATTCTGAAACGACAATTATCAGAAAAGAAGGCAAGATGTGAAGCATTAGAACAAGAAGTAGTGAAAACTAAGAAAGAGATGGAGAAGTTTCAAGTCTTGTATAATCAAAATCTGTCAAGTATCAGAGCCTCAGAAGGATTAGCCACCATTCTGAATCAACAAAGGAATCCAAAGCTAAAAATTGGTTTGGGTTATGAAGAGGGATCAAGTAGTGGCAAGCCAAGAGACGAAGAACCCATCAAGTTTGTCAAATATACAACCAATGACAACAACAAACCTGCAGAAACAAAGGAAGACAATCAGCCGCCCAGGACGAGTAAGGAAAAAGGTGCCAGGACTGAATCTGTAGAACAAAGAAATAGTGCGCTCCCTACTGAAAGACGTTATCAACATGGAAGAAATCGATTTGCTCAAAGAAGACAAACATTTTCCAGGCACAAATAATTTTTCTATGGCTATTGTTTCTACTTTTCTAACTTTGGTCACAAAGCTGTAAATTGTTCCTTAAGACTTATACATGAGCAATTAAGATTTGAAAGGAATAAATACTTGCCACAATAGAGAATGATGCAGCCAAATAACAAACCTTCACATATTGCAAATTGCCAAATTAAGTCTAGGGACTTGCAACTAAGGAGGTCAAGAAATAATGAACAGTCAATGAGTAGACAACGCTGCAATAATAATTTTGACCTATTGAACAATGAGATTGAATGTTACATCTGTCATAAATATGGACATAAATATGTTGATTGTCGATTAAACAACTTTGAACCAAATTTGAATTCCCCTGCTGAAAATGTCAATTTTTGGAAGAAAAAAGAAAGTGACAAGTGTGGATTAGTGTTGTCAACCCAAAGAAAAAAAAACCCTTGGTATATAGATAGTGGATGCTCCAAACATATGATGGGAGACAAAAGTAATTTTCTATCCCTAAGTGAAAGAAAATCAGGAAACGTAACCTTTGGAAATGATGCTCCAGGTAAAATAAAGGGTAAAGGGATGGTGAGTTTAAGTAATGGAAAAGGAAAATCCCAAGATGTTCTACTTGTAGATGGGCTGAAACATAATCTGCTCAGTGTAAGTCAAATTTGTGACAGAGGATGTGAAGTGGTGTTCACGTCCAAGGACTGCAAGATAAAGTCTGTAAACTCAGGTCAAGTGGTGCCCAAAGGCATAAGGACATAAAATAATGTATATGTGTTGAAAGAAAATACAGAAGAATGTCATTTAAGCAAACATGATGAAAGCTGGTTATGGCATAGGAGACTTGGACATCTAAAATTTGACCACTTAATCAAACTCCGAAATCCCGAGGCAGTAAAAGATCTTCCGAGAATATCAAAGCCACAACATTCAATGTGTAAACCCTGTCAAGTAGGAAAGATAAACAGGACACAATTTAAGTCTAAATTTTTTACTTCAACAGAGAAACCACTCCAACTAGTTCATATGGATTTATGTGGACCATCAAGATAGGAAGGCACGGGGAATCAAAACTACTTCATGCCGATTATTGATGATTACTCCAGACTTACTTGGGTTGCCTTTCTCAAAGAAAAAGCTGAAGCATTTGAGAAGTTTAAAATATTTAAGGCTTTAACTGAGACTCAAACAGGCAAGAGGTTAAAGGCAGTAAGATCAGACCGAGGAGGAGATTTTATTTCAAGTGACTTCATGGAATTCTGTGACAAACATGGGATAATGAGAGAATACACATTCCCAAGAACTCCACAACAAAATGGAGTAGTTGAGAGGCAAAATAGAACAATGCAGGAAATGGCCAGGTCAATGATGAATGAGAAGAACATTGGTCAAACCTACTGGGTAGAAGCAATACACACAACAATCCATGTTCTTAACAAAGCCCACCTCAGACCACAACGTGACAAGACACCTTATGAACTCTGGTTTGGGAGACCTGCTTCAATTAAACACTTCAAAGTCTTTGGGAGTAAATGCTCCATAAAGAATAATGATGAGAACCTTGGAAAATATGATGACAAGGCTGATGAAGGTATATTCTTGGGGTATGCTACAAACATTAAAGGATACAGATGCTATAATAAGAGGCTGTATAAAATGGTTGACTGTATTGATGTAAAATTTGATGAAGGAATCCCAGCAAGAGAGATGTATAGGAATGAGTCTTCTACAGAAGGCACAACTAAAGTTGAAGATGAACAGGTCCAAGAATCAGAAAATGAAGACTCTGAATCAGATGAAGACTCAAACACTCACATATACTCAAATCAACAGTCAACTTCAAATTCCTCCTCCAGGATCATTCAAAAGAATCATCTTGCAATTCAGATAATTGGAGAAAAAGAGAAAGGTGTACAAACTAGGAGAAAGATAATCAAAACCACCGAACAATATCATATAGCTTTCATATCCATGCTAGAACCCAAGAATTTCAATGAAGCCAACAAACATGATCACTAGGTTAAAGCAATGAATGATGAACTTGATCAGATTGAGAAAAACAATACGTGGGAGATGGTTCATAGACCTGAAGGTAAAAATGTCATTGCTTCCAGATGGATCTTTAAAAATAAGTTGAATGAGCAAGGACAAGTTGTCAGGAACAAAGCAAGGTTAGTCTGTAAAGGATATGCTCAGATAGAAGGATTGGATTATGATGAAACATTTGCGCCCGTAGCAAGATTAGAGGCTATTAGAATGTTTCTTGCCTATGCTTGTCATAAAAGGTTTAAAGTCTATCAAATGGATGTCAAGTCAGCTTTTCTAAATAGAGATTTAAGTGAAGAAGTCTATATGGAACAACCAGAGGGTTTCAAACTGTTTGATAACCCTGACTTAGTATGCAAGATGAAGAAAGATTTATATGGGTTAAAACAAGCCCCTCGAGCTTGGTATCACAGACTGGATACGTATCTCAAAGACAAAGGGTTCAAGAGAGGAAAAACTGACAACAATCTTTATATTAAAACAGAGGATAATAATTTGCTCATCGTATTGGTCTATGTAGATGACATCATCTTTGTATGTAATAAGGATCCATCATTACAATGGTTTGCTTCTGCTATGGAATCTGAGTTTGAAATGTCCATGATAGGAGAACTGTCATTTTTTCTTGGCGTGCAAATTACTCAAAGGTATGAAGGGATGTTCATTTCTCAAGAAAAATATCTAAGAGAAATGTTGAAAAGATTTCAAATGGAAGACTCCAAACCTATGGGTACACCTATGGTTACTAGATGAAAATTAAGAAAGGATGATGACTCACCTGATGTTGATCAAAGTTCATATAGATCAATGATAGGTAGCCTGTTGTACATCACAACATCTCGCCCATACATAATGCATGTTGTAGGAATGGTAGGAAGATTTCAGTCTGCACCTAAACAGAGTAATTTGCAAGCTATCAAAAGAATATTCAGGTATTTGAAAGAAACAATGACTTATGGTCTGTGGTATCCTAGAAATCAGAATTTTTAGTTAACTGCTTATTCAGATCCAGATTGGGAAAACTGTGTTGATGAGAGAAAAAGCACCAGTGGAGGATCATTCTTCCTGGGTGACTCATTAGTAGCATGGCTTAGTAAAAAGCAAGGTTCCATTTCTTTATCAACCACAGAGGCAGAGTATATTGTTGCTGCTACCTGTTGCACTCATGTATTATGGATGATTCAGACACTTGCAGACATGGAGGTAAAATACGTTGCATCGATCCCAATTCATTATGATAACACTAGTGCCATCAGTGTGTCTAAGAATCCTGTATTCCACTCCAAGACCAAGCATATTCCCATAAAATACCATTTTCAGAGAGAGCATGTCACTAATCAGGTTGTTCAGGTCCAGTACATTCCAACCACAAAACAAATTGCAGACATCTTTACTAAACCGCTATCTAAGACACCTTTTGAATATCTCCGACAGAAGCTAGGTGTCATTTCGTCTCACACCTAAGAGATTCCATCTTGTTAGGGGGAGTTTTGTATTGTTTGAATATCTAATGCCTCCTAAAAATTACTGCAAAAACACAGGGGGGGCATGTTTTTCTTTGACATTAATGTCAAAGGGGGAGAAAAGGAGTGGTCTGGGCTGGATGCTACAGTTGGAGGTCCAAACGGATTAGCGAAGATGCTCAGGGTTGCCATCAATGCCAAAGGGGGATATTGTTGGTAAGTTTTTAGGCAGGTGAGATTGTCATTGATGGCAAGATTAGAGTATGCGGCATTGGATTCAGGATAATTCCCAATGAACGTTAGATCTGAGCCAGAGGTCTGACCGACGTTGTATCCAGGAGAACCTGCACGCTCTTTAACGATCAAGGTGACATGCGAAACCCTGAAAAATCCAAACCAGGCACCTGAACAAAGACTTCATTTCGGAGTTTCGGTTATCAGGAGATGGAAAAGTTAAGAGTCGAGAATCTCGTCATCAGGAGTCCCGAAGTGCCGAGATGCGAAATCCAGAAATCCCAAAATAGGCGCACCACTTGGAGTATTGAATACCTGGATTTTGGTTACTGGGAGATGGAGATGTCAGAAACTCTTGTCATCAGGAGTCCCGAAGTGCTGAAATGCGAAATCCCGAAAACCCAAAAAAGGCACATCACTCGGAGAGTTGGATACCGGGATTTCGGTTACCGGGAGATGGAGATGTCAGAGAATCTCATCAACATGAGTGCCGAAATCACGAAATGCAAAATGGAAAAATGATCTGAGCCATTGGTTCGAGGAGATCATGGACCATTGATCCCACTCCATTTCGAAGTATTGGATACCAGGATTTTGGATACCAAGAGATGGAAATGACAAAGAATCTCATCATAAAGAGTCCCAAAGTCGCAAAACCCGAAGTCGTGAAATGATAAAAGACTCCACACCGGAGTTTCAGATACCGGGAGGTTGAGAGGTCAAGAGTCAGCATACTGAATCACAGGAATCCCGAAATCGTGAAATAAAAAAAGCTCCATACCGGAGTTTCGGATACCAGGAGTTCGAGGAGTCAAGAGTGAAGACTCTTCATCTCAGGAGTCCCAAAATTATGAAACCTAAGTCACGAAATGCAATTCACTGAAATTAGAAACGCTGGAGCACTAGACCATTGATCCGACTCCATTTCGGAGTTTTGGATACCGGAACTTGGAGGTGTCAAGAACACTTCACCACAGGAACACCAAAGTGCCAAAATGTGAAATCGCGAAAAGCACTTTATGGATAAGCACTTGGTCTTGGCCATGGTCATATCAAGGAAGGACCTAGTCCATGCTAAACCTCATTTCAGGGATCGAGAGTTGGAGGAGTCAAGGGACTAACTAGAGAATCCTCGAAATGCGAAATTGTGAAATGTAGTTTCGAACTAACTGATGGTCACTACCTGTGGTCACATCGGTGGAATATGGGGGAAGGAACTAGTGTAGACAATCTCCTTTTCGTAGTTTCGGGGATTGCTGCTGAGAGTGTCGAAACACTTGGTCACACGAATGCTGAATTGTTGAATGCCGAAATGAAGAAAGGTTTATGTAGCTGGTGGTCACCGCTGGTGGTCACGTAAGAGGAAGGAGCTAGCATAGTTGGGCTCTATTTCAAGGTTAGCACTGTAACTACAAGTAAACTACTGATGGTTTCTACCAGAGGTGTGAAAAAGACTTTTTTGTAACTACCAGAGGAGCGGAACAGTCTGAAGGAACCTTCCAGTGGAATGAGAACTACCAATAGAGGCAATTGATAGTTGGAAGAGCGTTGAAGCTTGTGACTGCAATAGAGAGGTTAATCTCAATTGTTTCCAAGAAGACAATGAGTCTCATTTTCCAGAGAGGCTGAGGAATCTTAGTGTAACACCCAGTGATGTTGGACGGGTGGGTTTTACAGCTAGGGAAGCTGAAGAGTTGTTATGATGAATAGGCAGATCACTTGACATGAAGAGCATGCAGAAGCATTGTGCATAGACAGTAGAATGTGTACAGAGACTATAAGAAGGCAGAAGAAAGAAGAGATGGGGGTTGTTGTCTCTGAGGTGGACTACTGCATGTGTGAAGAAGTAAGGGGAGTGTAACAACTAAAATGGATAGAAGACAAAAGGTGCATTGAATGGAAAGGGTGCAGAAAGCACAAGAGGCAGAAGAACAAAAAAGTGAAATGGATGCGTGTAGGAAGACCATGAGGAAGACAGAGCAACGAAATCTGGAAAAACAATGATGAGACTAGTAATCTTTTGTTGAACACTATATCACTATAATAAGTTTCAGTAATTCATATTCATAGACCAGGGTGGTAGGGAGGTGCTAGGGAGGACTGGTGTCCTTAGAGGTTTAAGGGAGTGCTTGAACACAGGGAGTTGTAGCTTCCTTCTAGTTGGTGCTAGAGAAACCAGGGAGTTGGTGCTTCCTTCTAGTTGGTGCTAGAGAAACCAGGGAGTTGGTGCTTCC
>JZKD02S1541319.1:66011-79280 GCA_000966675.3 Picea glauca | reverse complement strand
ATTGTATAATAGTTAGTTTGTTTATATAGATTAGCTTTGCTATTTCACACAAGTGGATGGAGTTAATTCCCTGTCATGGGGCTTTGAGTCAAATGATTTTACTTGGATTAGCACCATTAACACCATTGGTTTTCAATCTAAAGTCCTATGTGACCTATAAAGCCCAAGAGTAATTTGTAAATTATGGACGTGATATAAGAATTTAGTTATGGTATAAAGCCAAAGGATTTGCACTTTAAATGGTTGGCAATTTGTACCAAGTTCAAGGTTTGGATTTGAGTGAGTTTTCTTTCATGACTTAATTTACTTAGGGAGGGGTGGTTTAACTAATGTGTTTTCTTTATGTATGGGTAGATAGAAAGTTTGTTTAGGCTCCTTCTCTACATTACAAGACGATTAATATGGTTTTGTTATGCATGGCTTGGCCTAGTCAAATTTGAAATTTAACTTCCCATAGAAGTTATGAGAATTTTCTCTTTAATTAAATATTTTGAATTAATAAAATGTTTGGATTCTCTTATAATCAATAATGTTTATTCATTTTTATTGAGAGCCATGGATACTATGGATCCAAGTAAATAATTATTTATTACTTAATATTGATTATTTGAGTTATGATTATTATAATGGGTGTTTAATTTTAAATTACTTTTGAAACTTTTGAAATCAATTTTAAATTTGTTTGGTTGTTGTGTCGGAATCTTGCCATGTCTTACTCCAAAGTTGTCTTAAAAAATTTAAGTTGTGACCAATACTTTTCCTTAATCGAGAATCTCCTTGTCTTCTTGCTTATCCCTCCCTCCTCTTCTAAAACCTTTGTAAACTCTCTACAAAATCCTCTTCCAAAACCTTTATAAAATCCTATGCCCACTGGCCTAAAAACTTTGTAAAACATTTATTCCTTGCAAATACATTTGAAAATAATTTCAAAAATTCCTCCTATAAAACATCTACAAAATTTGACGCTTCCAATTGCATAGGTTTTAGCACAACCGCCACAAAAGTCTATTTCCTCGTACTTGATATCACTACATAAATCATCTTCTTTAATGACAACATATCAATGTTCATGATTACTATGCCATGTATGAGTTTTTGTATGGGCTCAAAGACTTTGTACTCTTTAGGGTACTTTAACGTTTGTGTTTAGGATGGAGCTTGTGTATTCACAACTTTATGTGCTACCACTCGATAAAGGAGTGTGGAGTCCATTGGTGATGAGGTATCATATCTAGAGAGTGTGAGAATTAATTGTTTAAATTCATTACTCCATACGTAATTTTAAATTCATCATTATTGAAAACATTAAGAATAATATTCTTATGTAGTTGTTTCTCACATATAGGGTATGTTTTAGATTATTCACTAACATGAGTAGTTACAACAAGATTTATAGTTGTAACTATGTACACGTTCATACCTTCATGTCCTATTGTTTGAATGACATTAATATCTACAATTCTTTCTTCAAAGAGATAGGAGCAACTTGAATGTAATTTACATTATTGACTTTGATCACTAGATAATGAGCATAGTTGTGGTCTATAGGAGCACAAAAGAAACACAATTTTTCAATGGCATTTTTTAGTGGATAGTTCATTGAGGTGTCAACCCACATATCTTTGCATGTATATATTACATTACTCATTGACAAACTTGATGTTAATTTCCTTTTTTTGTACCATTATGATTTCTTCCCCACTCGTCCTCTTGCACAACATAGATATTTGCTCAGTCAAGAGGATAAATGTTTTTATAACTTGGTCCCAAAGACTGAATCAAAGGTTGAGGTTGAGGTATGATATTCAACAAGGGTGGTTGTATAGTTTTCATAATTGTTTTGATGTTTGGAGGAAGTTATTATTATAATTATGAACTATATAGGCTTTGGGATGCATGTCTATTAAAAAATGGATGGCACTAGAACTAAGAGTTTCAAAGGTTCCTACCCTATGAGAATCAATCATGCTTGTGAAGCCAGCGAGGTGTGACAAACATGTTAATTGTGTATCCATGAATTGTGCATGAAAGAATAATTCTCTATTATCTTTGGTCCATGGGGATACTAATTGGCTTGATGTAGGCTATTGCATGACTCGGTCTACATTCTAAAGTGGACATTCTTTAGTTAAATGATTCTAACAACAAAGGTAATAAAATATCTATTTGGGCTTCTAAGTAGACAATAGGGAAACCTATTGTTGTAATGTTTGTACACATTCAAAAATCTATTTGATATCATTTAAATCATTTTGATAGGTAGTTGGATTCATACTTGTGATGTACCCAATACCAACAAAAGCAAAATTTTCTCTAATACCACTTGTAATGAACCTAACCTACTGAAAACAAATTAATACTCCCTAATGCAAATAAAAAATTAACACAAGGGTAGGCACATAAAATTTTCTCATGCTTCTAACAACATAATAAAAACTCATGAAATTACCAATAGTTAAATCAACCTTGAATGCATGCTAATTTAGCAACAAAACAACAGTCAAATCAAATATATACAGAGTGAAAATTAAGATAGAATACTTAGTTGTTTATGGATTAACCAACTAGTTGTATATGAAGGACACTCCTCCCAGCCATAGGATTTTCGTTCATTTTCTCTCAACAACAAGCCACCCTCTAGCTGAGGCCTTGTGCACTTTCCAAACTCAACATCCCAAAATCCCTCTTTCCCTTCAACCTACATAACCCAAAGAATGGGATCTCCCTTCTCTGACACACAATCCCTCGGGCCTTCCCACTTCCCTCCAGGGCTCCAGTGCACATGGTTGGCCAAGAAATATCTTATTTGTTACTTTTTAGTGCTCACAAAAACCTTCTCAAGGCTCTTGAGCCATTTCCTCCACATGAATGTCAATGATAGGCACACATTGTCATTTTTATCATTATTTTACAACTCCCCTAAGTTGTTATAAGCACTCAACCTAATAAGAAGTCTTTCATGGATAGCATGGTCGATGCTCTCTCCCGACACCCAACTCCTCTCTTGCTACCCAAAATCAGCATGTAAAAACTATCTCAAAAAGACACTCGGGTTTCCTTTTCTTCTCATGCAAGTTTGACTCTCACATTTCCAAAAAGGTGGTTGTACTTAGCCCATGATATCATAAATTGGTGAGATGACTTTTCCCACCTACCAATCTTACATGTATTCAATGTTTTCTTTGATAATTCTAAGGAGATAAACATTAATATTATAATGGCTTGGATTAATAGAAATGGGTAACCCCTTAGACCCCTTTAGCCTCCTCTCTTGTGGAATCATAACCCTCCCCATCGTTACCATCCCTCTCGTATCGTAGCCAACAATTATTATTTTAATTAATGATTTCAATGTATATTTATACATAGCTTGGCCCTCGGCCATATTAATCCGTACAGGCTCTCCATCCCAAAATATATCGACTCACCAACCTAAATCGCATTTGCACAATTACAACATAATTTGCAGAGATTAAAACTAGGGATGTTATAATACCTTTAATGATGATGTCACACCATAAAGGAAAGGGGGAGGTCGTGTTGGCATGCTTATAGGAAGAGTGTGCTTGTCATTGATGAAAAGAACAAAAGGAAGAGAAGAAGGCGAGAAAGCTCAGGAGGAAGAGTGACAGTGGTCGTTGGATCACCGATCCAAAGGACCTTCAACCAAATACCTGACAAACATTGGATCCTTCTAAGTGGAAGGATAGGATAAGCTAGAAGAGAAACACTGAAGATAGATCAAGCCATCTATCTAAGAACATGATCAACGAACAACATTTGGTTCACGTCAAAAGTTGTGAGGAGGTTATTGTTCGGGGAATCTTACTTTAGAAGAATTGGTAACTTGAAAGTCGAATTACCCGAAGACCGATATCCAAAATGAATAAGGACCATCAGATTTGGAGAAAATGCGATGATCATTGGATCACCTTAAGTGGAAGGGCAGGATAAGCAAGGGTTGATATCTGAGATCTCTATCACCCGAATTTTCGTTAGTCATAAGATTGAATTAAATGGAAGGATAGGATAAGCAGGGAAAAACAATTGAGAATTCGATCATCTGAATATCCATCAGCTGTCAGATCAAATTAAGTGAAGGATAGGATAAACAGGGCAGAAGGTTTGAGAATTTGAATGTCCGAATATTCGTCAGCCGTCAGATCATCCAAAGTAAATCTTAGTCGTTAGATTGTCCAAAGAAGATCTCAAGTGTCAGATTGTCCAAAGTGAATCTGGGTCGTTTGATCCAGAGCGTCAGTTTGAGATATAAAATCCTCGAAATCCAGAGAGCCAAATCAAAATATCAGTCGATATATCATCTGAAGTAAATCTCAGTCGTCAGATCGTCCGAAGAAGATCTCAAGCGTCAGATCGTCTGAAGAAGATCTCAAGCGTTAGATTGTTCAAAGTGAATCCATGATGTCTGATCTAGAATGTTAGTTTTAGATTTGAAATCCTTGAAGTTCAGAGAGATGAAATAAATCCTCGACCGTCAGATCATTTGAAGTAAATTTCATAAGTTAGATCATTCTAAAGTGGAAGGACAGGATAAGTTAGAATAAGCGCGCACTAATCTCAGCAGTCGATAATCGGGCACTCAGATCTATGGTCGACAAGGCATATCATACCCCCCCGACCTTTCTACCTTTAACCGTGGGGGGGGGTCCGATTTGGTGGTATTTCCCATGTGGGACCCTCATATGTGTCACCTTCCTATCAACTCGGACCCCCCTCACTCGTTACCACTTACCGCCTAAGAACCCCTCCGAGTAAACCACCAAATCACTCATACATACCACCTCCACACTCTGACGTCACACTCCACTACCTGTTATACATCACACTCCACTACCACGCTCTGCCTCCACACTCCACTACACTACCTACACATCTCACCCACGTCAGTGGACCACCTCAGCAAGGACATGTGGCATACCAAGTCAGCAAGTGACATGTGGCAACTTCTCGGCCCGTGCCAAGTCAACAGGTGACGTGTGTGTGATGTTACGTCACTCTGGAACATTAGCGTACGAAGGAAATAAAGGTTTGAGGGTTGAAACTACCGAAGCCCGGATCATGAAATGAATCGTAGCCATTAATTTGGAAGTAAGATACGTGTCGACAGATCGTGAAGATCTAGGATCACGCGTGGAAGGAGGAAAGAAGGCAAGAAAGGAAGGAAGATAACAATTTTTGATCAAGAGGCATCTCCAAGGGATTGGATATCAACGGTCATGCTCAATTGCGGGGTCGGAACATGCTTGAGTCTTAATGTTTTGTGAGCAGGCCACAATCGAAACCATGGTATCACCAAAGGCATACATGGAGCTCTGTAGTGAATTTTGGGGCGAAAAGAGGATTGCCCTCAAACCACCTTTGGTCGTGCCCGTAATCACGTGGTCACATGAGAGCATTGCCCAAGCTCACATCAGTAGAATATTGGGGAAGGAGCTAGCGCTTCCAGGCTTCACCTCAGAGGTTACGCACTGAAAAGTCAAAAAGCCTCTACGTGTATAATCCAACGGTGTTGATCAAACAGAATCTGATCGAAGGGTTGTTGTTTCACTCCATGGTTTCTTGACTAGTTACAATTCAGTTACACTAACTGAATCATTGTTCCTGATCGTTGGAATCATGATTCCTGAGCATTTTTTAGATTCTTGACTTGAGCATTGGAGATGCAGAGTGTAACGGATGATGAGAGAAGGAACAAAAGGAAGATGTCATGACAGAGAGAGGTCGTTGTTCCTCGGTAAAACAAGTTGAACTGTATGTGATCGGGAGTGAGTAGGAACAAAGCGTGAAATATGCAGAGATGAAGAACATAAGTTGGACAGAGCAGAAATGGTGAAACAACAGATTGTACGAGAACCTAAGAGCATGAGAAGAATATAGGAAGAGCATATGGAGAGAGACAACAAGTGGAGCCAAGCATGAAAAAACAGAAGAAGAGAAAAATTGCAGAATATATAAGACATGGTAAGCATTGAAATGTCTGTATTGTTTTAAGGTCTTATTCAAGTAAAGATTTATATCTCAGGGCGGTAGGGTGGTGCTAGGGAGGACTGGTGTCCTCATAGTTTCAAATGGGTGCTTGAACATAGGGATTTGTAGCTTCCATTTGGTTGCATCCAGAGAAACCAGGGTGGTAGGGTGGTGCAAGGGAGAACCATTGTTCTTTATTATACAGGTTGGTGCCTGTGTGACTGGAAGTTGGTGCTTCCATCCAGCTGGTGTTGGAACACTCAAGGAGTTGGTGCCTCCTTCTAGTGGGTGCTAGAGAAACTAGAGATTTGGTGCTCTCAACAAGTTGTAGCTTGTTAAAGAAGAAGTTGTAGCCTCATTTTGAGTTGGTTCTCAAAGATTGATGATGTACATAACATAAAAGACTGCCTATCATTCTAAGAAGAAGAGGTTTTCTCCCTTTATGGGTTTCCTCATGAATATGTGTCTCTGTGTATACCATAAGTGTGTTTGATGTCTATTATTTTTGTTGTTCACATCTTGCTTAATATTGATGATCACTTGGATAAGATTAATAATATTTCAATAGGCATAAAATTGTTTAAGCAGAGTAACAAATGATTCACCCCCCCCCTCTCAATTGTCTTAGTAATTTCAGCAATTGGTATCAGAGCAGGTTCCTTTTATCTAAGGGTAGATCCTAGAGCTTAAACATGACTATCCATGAAGGAACCTAAACCAATAATGGCTCCCTATTCAATGGAACAAAATTTGCATTCTGGAAAGTTTGGATGAGAACCTACATAATGGCTTTAGGTGCAGATGTCTGGGATGTGGTAGAGACTAGTTATGTAAAGCCAGTTGTACTAGATTCTAAAGATTATAAGTTAGAATTTAAATTCAATGCAAAGGAAATGAATGCTATCTTGAGTGGGATTGCTGAAGCTGAATTTGTAAAAGTAATGTAGCTTGATTTTTTCAAAGAGATGTGGGATAAACTCGTTAGCAGTTATGAAGGAAATGAGAAAGTAAAGGATGCCAAGCTTCAAAACTACAGATCAAAGTTTGAACAACTAAACATGAAAGAGGATGAAACTATTGGGAAGTATTTTCTGGGAGTTGAAGAACTAGTAAATGCAATGAAAGGACTTGGTGAAAAAATTGAGGAAGCCTCTTTAGTTCATAAAATTTTGAGATCTCTGCCAGATAGGTTCAACCCAAAGGTCTTTGCTATAGAATAACTTAATGATTTAAAAGGTATGCCTTTTGATCAACTTCTAGGAACGTTGATTGCATATGAAATGAGGATAGGTAAAGATAAACCCACCTCTAGTGAAGCATAATTTAAAGCAGATAAGAATGAGGATTCTGAGCCTCATGAAATTGAAGCAAAATTTGTGAGAAGGCTAAAGAAAGGATCTGGAAAGTACCAAGGCAAGTTTCCCTTCAAATGTTTTAATTGTGGAAAAATAGGTCACTTTGCATCTAAGTTTCCACACAAGAAAAAGGACCAGAATGTTGAAGGTGAAGAGAAGTAAAAATCCAAGAGATTTGGTAAAAATAAAAGTTTATGTGTAAACAATGATGACTCTTTAGGAGACACAGATAGTGATTCTACTTGTGAAGATAAGGTTAATGAATTTATGCTTATGGCCAAAGAGGATTATGATAATAAAAACAAAGGAAGTGATGTTAATGATGAAGAAGATGTGTTTGACTTGGAAAGAGAATTGATCAATTCTCTAGAAGAAATTGCTAGACTCCTATTTAAGAAGAAAAAGAAAAACAATTGTTGATACAGTTCGAGAAATACAGTAAAGAACCTAATGAAGACTTTTCCCTACTAAAAGTGGAATTAGAAGAGGCAAAGAAAATAGAGTACATTCTGAAACAACAGTTATCAGAGAAGAAGGCAAGATGTGAAGCCTTGGAAGAAGAGGTACTAAAAATCAAAAAAGTGATGGAGAAGTTTAAGGCAATGTATCTCCAAAATATTCCAAGCATTAAAGCGTCAACATAAATAAATGACATTCTAAGAAATCAGAGATCTCCTTTGTTGAAGACTGGTTTAGGCTATGTAAGTGGTTCAAGCAGCAAACAACTAGAAAGAAAAGAATCAGTAAAGATGATCAAGTTCCAAGTCAACAGATAATCAGACCATGTGAGTACTCTGCCACCAAAAGCTAATAAAGACAATATGATCCCTGATAAAAGACAAAGATATCAGAATATGGAGCAAAAAATTCCAAGAAGAAGGCCATCCTTCAGGTACCAAAATTTCTTCCATGGTTACTATTTTTACTGCTCTATTTTTGGCCATAATATTGCAAATTTTCAAATTAAGTTTAGAGACATGCAACTGAGGAGATCAGGAAATAAACAATCTTTGCAACATAGAACTAAATAGCCAATGAGTAGACAAAGTTGCACCAATCACTTTGACCTATTGAACAATGAGCTCAAATGCTATAACTATCATAACTTCAGCCACAAAGCTGCAAACTGCCATCTGAAGAATTACAAAGTAGATCCAAGGATAAAACCCTTAGCTAGAAATGCCAACACATGGAAAAAGAAAGATAGTGAAAAATGTGGTCTAGTACTTTCAGCTCAAAAACAAAAAGACCCTTGGTATATAGACAATGGATGTTCCAAGCACATGACTGGAGACAAGGATACATTTATGTCTATAAGTAAAAAGAAAACAGGAAATGTGACCTTTGGAAATGATGAACTAGGTAAAATCAAAGGTAAAGGGATGGTGAGTTTGAGTAATGGAAAAGGAAAAGCCCAGGATTTTTTGCTTGTAGACGGGCTGAAACATAATTTGCTCAGTGTAAGTCAAATGTGTGACAAAGGATGTGAAGTGGTGTTCACTTCCAAATATTGTAAGATAAAGTCTGTAAACTCAGGACAAGTTGTGGCTAAAGGCATAAGGACAGATAATAATGTATACGTGCTGAATGAAGATAGAGAAGAGTGTCATCTAAGAAAACATGATGAAAGATGGATATGGCATAGGAGACTTGGACACCTAAATTTTGATCATCTAATCAAACTTAGTAACAGTGGGACAGTAAAAGATCTTCCAAAGATATCAAAGCCATATGATTCTGTATGTAATCCTTGCCAAATAGGAAAGCTTACTCGGACACAGTTTAAATCTAAGAACTTTGCATCAACTGAGAAACCTCTTCAGTTAGTACATATGGATTTATGTGAAACATCAAGGAAGGAAGGTACATGAAAAGAAAATTATTTCATGTTGATTATTGATGATTATTCTAGACTTACATGGGTTTCCTTTCTGAAAGAAAAATATGAAGCACTTGAAAAATTCAAAGTGTTTAAGGCTTCGACTGAGAATCAAACAGGAAAAAGATTGAAGGCAATAAGGTCTGATAGAGGAGGAGATTTTAGTTCAGGAGACTTCAAAGAGTTTTGTGATAAACATAGGATCAAAAGAGAGTATACTATTCCAAGGACTCCATAACAAAATGGAGTAGATGAGAGGTAGAATAGATTAGTTCAGCAGATGACAAGATCAATGATGAATGAAAAGAATATTTCTCAGACATATTGGGTAGAATAAATTCATACAGCTGTACATATTCTTAACAAATCTCATCTCATGCCACAAAGTGACAAGACTCCTTATGAACTATGGTTTGGAAGACCTACTTCAATCAAGCATTTTAAAGTCTTTGGGAGTAAATGCTATATCAAGAATAATGATGAAAATCTTGGAAAATATGATGACAGGGCTGATGAAGGTATCTTCTTAGGGTATGCTACAAACAGTAAAGGATACAAATGCTATAATAAGAGGCTGCAGAAATTGGTTGATTGTATTGACATAAACGTTGAGGAAGAAATCTCAGTACAAGATGTAAGCAGTGTTGAATCAACAACAGAGGATATAGTTGAAGTTGAATATGAACATGTCCAAGAATAAAAAAGAGAAGACTCTGAGTCAGATGAAGATTCAAATACTCAGGCAGACTCAAATTAGCAAACAACATCAAATCCTCCCTCCAGAATTACTCAAAATAATCATCCTGCAAGTTAGATAATTGGTGAGAAAGACAAAGGTGTACAAACCAAGAGAAGGATAATCAAAGACACTGAGCAATCACATATTTCCTTCATATCCATGGTGGAACCCAAGAACTTTAATGAAGCTAGTAAAAATGTAAATTGGCTACAATCAATGAATGAGGAACTGGATCAGATTGAGAAGAACAATACTTGGGAGCTTGTTCCTAGACCTGCAGATAAGAATGTAATTGTCTCCAAATGGGTGTTTAAGAATAAAATGAATGAACAAAGAAAAAATGTTAGGAATAGAGCGATATTGGTCTGTAAGGGGTATGCACAAGTTGAAGGACAAGATTTTGATGAAACCTTTTCACCAATGGCAAGATTGGAAGCCATCGGAATATTTCTTGCCTATGCATGTCATAAGAACTTTAAAGTTTATCAGATGGATGTTAAGTCAACATTTATTAATGGAGATCTAGAAGAAGAAGTATATGTGGAGAAACCTGAAGGATTTTCACTGACAGATAATCTTGACTATGTATGTAAGTTGAAAAAGGCATTGTATAGACTGAAACAGGCATCGCAAGCCTAGTATTATAGACTGGACAGATTTCTACAAGACAAAGGGTTCAAGAAAGGTATTGTTGACAGTAACCTATACATTAAGTCTGAAGGTGATGATTTATTAGTTGTTTTGGTTTATGTAGATGACATTATTTTTTGATGTACCAATGACCCTTCAGTTCAGTGGTTTGCAAATTCAATGCAGACTGAGTTTGAGATGTCCATGATAGGAGAACTGTCATATTTTCTTGGTTTACGAATCAGTCAGAGTTCTGTAGGGATATTTATCTCTCAAAAAAAGTATTAGAAATAGATGTTAAAGAGGTTTCAGATGGAATATTCTACACCTGTGAGAACACATATGGTGGTTGGTTGCGAGCTCAGTAAAGATGATATTTCATCTGATGTTGATCAAAGAACATATTGATCAATGATAGGGAGTCTTTTGTACATCACAACATCCCGTCCTAATATAATGCAAGCTGTTGGAATGGTAGGTTGTTATCAGTCTGCTCTTAAACAAAGTCATTTAGCAACTGTCAAAAGGATATTCAAATATTTGAAGGGCACAATGACTTATGGTCTCTGATATCCTAGAAATCAGAATTTTCAATTAACTGCATATTCAGATGCTGATTGGGAAAATTGTTTGGATGAGAGAAAGAGCACCAGTGGAGGTGCATTCTTCTTAAGTGATTCGTTAGTAGCATGGATTAGTAAGAGGCAAGGATCTATTTCATTATCAACTACAGAGGTAGAGTACATTTTTGTTTCTACTTGCTACACTCAGATCTTATGGATGATACAAACTCTTGCAGATCTGAAGGTAAATTATACTGATCCAATTCCACTTCACTGTGAAAACACCAGTGCCATTAGTGTATCCAAGAATCCAGTATTTCATTCCAAGACCAAGCACATCCCCATAAAATACCATTTTCTGTGAGAGAAGGTCACCAATCAGATTGTTCAGATTCATTACACTACAACCACATAACAAATTGCAGACATCTTTACTAAACCCCTAGCCAAGACACCATTTGAATATCTTCATCAGAAGCTAGGTTTTATCCCTTCTCTCACCTAAGAGAGTCCATATTGTCAGTGGGAGTATGTACTGGTTGAATATCTAATACCTCCAAAAATTACTGCAACAGCTCAGGGAGATCATGTTTTCTTTGACATTGATGTCAAAGTGGGAGAAACGGTGTGGTCTAGATGCTACAGTTGGAGGTCTAAGAAGAATAGTGAAACCTTTCAGGGTTGCCATCAATTCCAAAGGGTGATATTGTTGGCATGTTTATAGGAAGAGTGTGCTTGTCATTAATGGCAAGAATAGAAGGCAGAGAAGAAGGCGAGAAATCTCAGGAGGACGAGAAATAGTGGTCGTTGGATTACCGATCCAAAGAAACTTCAACTGAATACCCGACAAATGTTGGATTCTTCTAAGTGGAAGGACATGATAAGATAGAAGAGTAGCACCGAAGACATATTGATCCATCGATCTAAGAACATGATCGACGAAAAACATTTGGTTCACGTCAAAATTTGCGAGGAGGTTATTGTTCGGGGAATCTCACTTCAAAAGAATTGGCAACTTGAAAGTCGAATTATCTAAAGCCCGAAATCCGAAATGAATAAGGGCCATTGGATCTAGAGAAAATGTTGGCAATTTCAGCTATCAGAAAGCAAATCAGCGTATACTTGTCATTGATGGCAAGAATGTGTGGTCGCAGTGATGAAAATAGCATTGAATAACATTGCAGTAATAATCGAGAGGAGAAGAGACAGTGATCATTGGATCCCATCCTAATTTCCCGAAAGAACCAGGACCGTCAGATCCGTAGAAGCTGCGAGAGAGATAAATTCATCGGAGAATCGGGGATCGCGAGTTCAAAGTGCAAAGAACACTTGACAACGAAAACCCCGAAATCGCGATATGCGATTTCACGATTTGATCGCAGCCGTTAAAAACAAGCAGAGATCTGGACGGTTTATTCGTATGGACGCGTGGCAGCCTGGAGGCTTCATCAGAGATTCGGGGATCGCGAGTTCAAAGTGAAAAGAACACTTAACATTGAAAAGCCCGAAATCGCGATATGCGATTTTGCGATTTAATCGCAGCCGTTAAAAACAAGCAGGGATCTGGACCGTTTATTCGAGTGGATGCGTGGCAGCCTGGAGGCTCCATCGGAGAATCGGCGATCAAGAGTTTGAAATCTCCAAATCACTTAACATTGAAAACCCTGAAATCACGATATGCGATTTCGCGATTTGATCGCAACCGTTAATCAAGCAGGGATCTGGACCGTTCATTTGTATGGACACGTGGCAGCCAGGAGGCCTCATAGGCAATTCGGGGATCGAGATTTCATAATGCAAAGTTCACTCCACAACGAAATCCCCAATTTCGCGATATGCGAAATCCCGACGGAATCTGAACCGTCAGATCAACATGTGACCTAGACCGTCGATCTACGATAGCAGTCCACGTCAGCTAAGGGACACATGGCATAACTAGATGATGACAGGTGTCAGGTAGATCTAACACTTCAGGCACTTACAATTAATGAATCAGAGTGACACATGGCAGTGTTTAACACATGTCGAACCATGAGTGACGTCAGCAGAGGACAGGTGGCATCGGAGTTTCGGGGATCGGGATATGATATGTCAAGAACACAATGCATCAAGAAC
>JZKD02S1541319.1:40540-58969 GCA_000966675.3 Picea glauca | reverse complement strand
TCGAAGAAGAAGAGGTTTTCTCCCTTTATGGGTTTCCTCATGAAAATCTGTCTCTGTGTGTATTTTATGTGTGAATGATGATCTTTACTCTTACTGTCCATATGCTGTATGATTGATTGTTGACACATGAAGAAATCTTGATAACTATTTAAAAGGCATAAAATTGTTTAAGCTTATAAACAACTGATTCACCCCCCCTCTCAGTTGTTCTAGTATTTCCAACAGAAAATGGCATGACCTCTGAATCACCTTAAGTGGAAGAACAAGATAAGCAAGGGCTGAGATCTGAGATCTCGATCACGTGAATTTTTTTCAGCCGTTGGATCGAATTAAATGGAAGGATAGGATAAGAAGGGAAAAACGATTGAGAATTCGATCATCTGAATATCCCTCAGCCGTCGAAATCTGATAAACGGGGCACAAGGTTTGAGAATTAGATTTTCCAAATCTCTATCAGCTTTCGGATCGTCCTAAGTATATCTCAGTCGTTAGATCGTCCGAAGTAAATCTCAATTGTCAGATCGTCTGAAGAAGATCTCAAGCGTCAGATTGTCTGAAGTGAATCTAGGCCGTCTGATCCAGAGTGTCAGTTTGAGATTTGAAATACCTGAAGTCCGGAGAGATGAAACAAAATCTCAGTCATCGGATCATCCGAAGTAAATCTCAGTCGTCATATCATATGAAGAAGATCTCAAACATCATATCATCCAAAGTGAATCCGGGTCATTTGATCCAGAGCATCAGTTTGAGATTTGAAATCCTCGAAGTTCGGAGAGCCGAAATAAATCCTCGACCGACAGATCATCCAAAGTAAATTTCAGCCATTAGATCATTCTAAAGTGGAAGGATAGGATAAGTTAGAAGAAGGGTGCGCTAATCTTAGCGACTGATAATCGAGCACTCAGATCTACAGTCGACAGGGCATATTGGATGCCCCTGACCTTTTTTCCTTTAATCATGGGGGGGGGGTCCGAGTTGGTGGTATTTCCCATGTGGGACCCTCATACATGCCACCTTCCTGTCAAATCGGACCCCCCTCGCTCGTTACCACGTACTGCCTAACACCGCCTCTGCGTAAACCACCAAACCACTCATACATACCACCTCTATGCTCCGACATCACATACCACTACCCGCTATACGTCACAATACACTACCACGTTCTGCCTCTAGACTCTACTACACTGCCTACATGTCTCACCCACGTCAGCAGACCACCTCAGCAAGGACATGTGGTAGACCAAGTCAACAAGTGACATATGGAAACCTCTCGGCCCATGCCAAGTCAACAAGTGAGGTGTGTGATGTTACGTCACTCCGGAAGATTGACGTATGGAGGAAAGAAAGGTTTGAGGGTTGAAACTCCTGAATCCCAAATCACGAAAATGAATCGTACTCATTAATTTGGAAGGAAGCTACATGTCGACATATCATGGAGATCTGGGATCACGCGTGGAAGGAGGAAAGAAGGCAGGAAAGGAAGGTTGATAACAACCATTGATCGAGACACATCGCCAAGGCATTGGAGATCAAAGATCATGCTCAATTATGGGATCAGAATGTGCTCGAGTCTTAATTTTTTGTGAGCAGGCTGCAATCAAAACCACGGTATCGCCAAAGGAATACGTGGAGATCTGTAGTGAATTGCGGGGTGAAAAGAAGATTTCCCTCAAACTACCTTTGGCCATGCCCACATGTGGTCACATGAGAGCATCACCCAAGGTCACATCAGCGGAAGATTGGGGAAGGAGCTAGCGTTGCCAGACTTCACCTCAGAGGTTACGCATTGAAAAGTCAAAAATCCTCTACGTGTATAATCCAACGGTGTTGATCAAACATAATCTGATCGAAGGGTTGTTGTTTCACTCCATGGTTTCTTGATCAGTTACGATTCAGTTACACTAACTAAATCATTGTTCCTGAGTGTTGGAATCATGATTCCTGATCATTTTTTATATTCTTGACTTGAGCATTGGATATGCGGAGTGTAACAGATGATGAGAGTAGGAACAAAAGGAATATCTTGTGACAAAGAGAGGTTATTGTTTCTCGGTAAAACAAGTTGAAATGTATGTGATCAAGGAGTGAGAAGGAACATAGCGTGAAATATGAAGAGATGAATAACATAAGCTGGACAGAGCAGAAATGGTGAAAAAATAGATTGTACAAGAACCTAAGAGCATGAGAAGAATAGAGGAAGAGAAGATGGAGAGAGACAACAAGTGGAGCCAAGCATGAACAAACAAAAGTAGAGAAGAATTGCAGAACAAAGAAGGTCAAGGTCTTATTAAAGTAAAGATTTATATCTTAGGGTGGTAGGGTGGTGCTAGGAAGGACTGTTGTCTTTAGAGTTTCAAGTGGGTGCTTGAACACAGGGAGTTGTAGCTTCCATCTGGTTGCAGCCAGAGAAACCATGGTGGTAGGGTGGTGCAAGGGGAGAACCATTGTTATATGTTATACAGGTTGGTGCCTATGTGACTAGAATTTGGTGCTTCCATCCAGTTGGTGTTGGAACACTTAGGGAGTTGGTGCCTCCTTCCAGTGGGTGCCAGAGAAACGATATTTGGTGCTCTCAACAAGTTGCAACTTATTAAAAAAGAGGTTGTAGCCTCATTTTGAGTTGGTTCTCAAATATTGATGATGTACATAACATAAATGACTGCCTATGATTCTAAGAAGAAGAGGTTTTCTCCCTTTATCGGTTTCCTCATGAATATTTGTCTATGTGTATACCATAAGTGTGATTGATGTCTATTATTTCTGTTGTTCATGTCTTGCATAATCTTGATGATCACTTGGAGCAGATTAATAATATTTTAGTAGGCATAAAATTGTTTAAGCATAGTAACAACTGATTCACCCCCCCGCTAAGTTGTCTTAGTAATTTCAACGGGACGGGGGTTAGGGAGAGGGCGAAGCTATGCCTTTGCCAAAGTTGAATTTTAAGTTAAGTATGCTCGAGAGTCATTCTCGCCTCCTAAATTTTCAAACATGTTTTCTGTGAACTAAACACATATGTTGATCATATATTAAAAGATGGGGTATTATTAGAGGCCAGATGTTAAAAACAGGAGGAAAAAAGTACAAAAACATTTGTATGCATTGTATTTTTTTAAGATTTGATATGATTTATTCGTATGCTTCTCTGAACCTACAATCAAATTCATTCAAAGAAACCCTTAGTTTCTAATTAATGTTAATTAGTGTGGGGATTCTTGTTGATAGTTGGAACATCCTAATTGATTACTTAAAAACATTATTGTATACCTCTTGGAATGTGGTGGGTGTTAGAGTACATGCACAATGTTTCACTTTTCAAGGGTTGTCCACGTTTATTTTTAGTTCTTCCTAAAATTTAGATGGTTGCTTATTTTTAGCAGTGTTAAACATATGGCATTGACTAGGCCACTAATGCACATTAGATCTGGATAACATTTTTTTTTTTACAAAAACTGAAGAAGATTGTATTAATAAAAAGGCACGACCGAGGTCGCTGAATACAAAGGAAGAGGCTAGTAAGAGGGGTAGACCAGCAGAAAAATTATTTCAAAAACTTACAAACTTGAGCCTAAAGAATTTTCAAGCAGTACTAATTAGATACTATATTGTTCCTATCTTGATCAAGTTCAAAAAGGATAAATTTATTCCATTTTACAAAACTGAGGACTTGCTTGTTGGTATGCTTAAGCTTGATTTTCTTCCGGAGGGGGTTCTAATCCCACATTCAAATATGGAAGTGTGGGATCTAGTCTACTACTGACTTCCTCATTCTGAATTTGGACTAGAGAGCTTGGATATCTTGCATCCAACTGAGCTTGTATTGTCTCCCCTTTTTGAAAAAGGAACTCGACTTCATCCTGTAGTTGATTGATTAACGTTCGGTGTTGAGCTAACGTTTCCAATGTGAAAGAAAGATTAGAGCTATGGGAACCAAGTCAGAGAGATAATCGTTGAGAGGTGGTGAAATTATCATCCACCAGTTAGTCCTCCACTTTCTCTCGGCCTTGTTGTTGACCCATGCCTTATAACATTAAAGAAATCAAATTGGCCAGGGGAATACCTCCAATCGAGCTCCAATTGTGAGTGTCTATGTTGCTTGTGCTTTCAAATTGGCCCGGGGCAATCCCTTCAATGTTGTTCCAGTTACCTAAGGGGCTTTGTCTACCAAAATGATTCTTGACCTATAGGAAAAACCGAGATTCCTCTTTCTTAGATGGAATAAAGTCTGTGAAATCCTTGAGAGACTGATTGGGATGATGAAACATGGGATTTCCTCTGAATTTATCATGGTGAAGAGAAACCTTGGTGCATGAATACAACCAGCTTTGAGCAAGTCCACAGATCAAATGTCTTTCATACGTTGAGGTGGTTTGCACTGGCTGATTTTCCTTGTTGCAGCTCATAATAACTATATTTTCACTTATCCTCACTTTAGGTGTAGAATTGGAGGGCCTGATGCGGCAGAGTACTTTGCGCCATGGATTCCCATGAAGGAGGATCACAGGGTGGCCAATTTTTTCCATGAAATCAATTTTGTCTTGCTTCCTACAGTCTCCCACGAACCAGGTGATACAGGGGTACAACACTTCCCTTTTTATGAAATTTTTCTTACTGCATGAGCCCTCCAGATGTTGAGCCGTGGAGGTTCTGGTGCTAGGTGGAGCTGAGGTGACAAGGGTATTAAACATTAGGGAGGTGTTGAGAATATGAACCTCCCCTAAATGTTCATATGACCAAGGCCTGGTGATTGCTTGGTTAGCCTTTTTTTCAGCTTCTTCATTATTTGTGTGGGGGACGTGGATGAAGTTTGCTTGAATTGAGGACATAAGTGTTTTGATCCTCTCTATGATTCTCTGCAGCTTGGATTTCTTTGGAGTGGTCCCTGTTACAAAATGTCAAATTAGGTTTTTTGAGTCCCCTACTATTGTGATACTATTGAACTTTCATTCCTAAACTAAAATCACTCCTTGGTACATCGCGTAGGCCTCTTCCATGTTGTTGGTATTTATGCCTAGATTCCAAGAGTAATCCAGCATCCTTTTTCCTCTAGGGCTATACAACACCCCTCTCACACCTGCCTCCCCTGGGTTTCCTTTTGATGCTCTATCGAAGCAAAGGACATGTCCTTCTTGGGACGTTAACCAAATATTGAAATATTGGTAGGATAATTGAAGCTGCCAAAATGATTTTTGTGCCATTTTTGGGGGTTGAATGGAAGGGAGATTTATTTTTTCCATCCACTTTTATTCTACTTTTTCCAAATAGTTATCTACCTTTACTTTGAATTTTTGAGAGGTGAGGAAATCTCCCATTTGTCCTATCGTATGAGCAACGACTATGGAGGGGAATATTAAATTCTCCTCGAAGATAAGTTTATTCCTTGCCAACCAAATTTGCAACAGACAAATTTTATTGAGGCCTTCCACGAGCAGTGAAAGGTTGATTTTTTGATCAAGGAGCCTTTGTAGGCTTTGCTCCATTTTCCAGTTCAGATTTTTCAATTTGCTAGCCAAGAGATTAGTTGTATTAGTTATGAATATACAATGCGCATAACTTGCTTGGCGAAGTTCCAATTTAGGAAGAGATGTTTTGTGTTTTCAAAGTTTTGATTGCAAAGGGCACCTCTGAAAGGCCCCATAAAACATCTTTTGAGAAGGTTCTCCCCTATTAAAAGTTTGTTGTGGATTAATTTCCATCTGAATATGTTGATATTAGGAAGATTTCCTGCATTCCATATCTCTTTCAAAATTGTTGATTTTTATGGGAGATCAATATCGGAGAGGAGAGTTTTATATCCATCCCTCACAGAGTATCTTGTTTCACCCAATTCTCTTATGTCCTTCTAGTGGAGGTTTACTAGGGAAAATCCATTTATATTCATAAGAAAATGATGTAAGGAAATGAACACATTTGGAGGAACCTCTCCCAAGTTCCACCCCTTCCAGGTTTCATTGCTATTCCATTCTGATCTGTTAAAGAGGGTGGTCTTCCCTTCGAAATTTATCCAGGTTCTGAGTGAGTCCAATGAGGGAATACTAGACAATTTTCCCGAATCTGAAAAGTTATAATCCCATATATTGATTTCTTGTCGTTCCCTAGACACCAATGAAGATGTTTCCTTATAAGTGGAAGAGAGGCTCTTAGAAGTTTCCAAATAGGGGATCATGTTTGTTGTATTATGGCTATTTCTAGGCCTCTTTTCCAATTTTTTGATAGGTATTTATAGCAGTTTTCCTTCTTCCACTACTCATTTTCCCCTGTGATCAAATACCATAGGAATTTTTCCCCTAGGGTTATGTTTACCTTTTCCATATCACGTATCCCTAGTCCCTCGTTTTCTTTTGGGGCACAAACTGTGGACCAATTGAACATATGAAGTTTTTTCCCATTTTATTTTCCCCCTTGCAAGAGGAATTTTTGGATTGGTTTGGCCATTGCCTATTTTATCCCTATCGGAGCATGGAGGGTTGAGAATTGGAAGATTGGAAATGAAGATAATACTAAATTTACCAGAACCACCCTGTCGGCTGGGTGCAACCACGATGCTCCCCATATTTTGAATTGCTCTTTGATTTTTTGAAGAATCACTTGCCATGCTTCACCAGGGAGGGATTTTAGGCTGATAGATGTGCCAAGATACTTGAAGTATTTCCAATCTACAGAAAAGGAGAACTATAAAATGTTTGCAATTCTTACCATTATACTTGCCATGAGTATATATGGATTTTGTGCTTATTTATAATTCCTCCCAAAGCTTCTCCATATTGATCTAGAACCATTTTGAAATGATTGTCCATAATTTGAGAAGCTCTTCCTAGTAGAAGAGTGTCATCAGTTAACAGAGAATTATTTATTCTTCTTACTCCCTTTGCTATCTTCAGGCCAGGGATATTTCCAGAAGCTCTTTCATGCTCAAGCCTTATGTTTAGAGATTCTTCCATGAGGACATACAACATTGGGGAGAGTGGGAAGCCCTATCTTAGACCTCTTGTGGCTTGAAAAAAAGGAGCAGGGTGACCGTTTATTAGAGGATGTATCCAAGGGGTTGAAATACATGCTCCAATCCAAGACATAAAGGAATGATTGAAACCAAATTTCTTTAGCACTTCAAATAGGAAACCATGCTTTACACGGTCAAAGGAATTTGCCATATTGATTTTTATAACCATTCATTTTTCTCTATTATTAAAACTGGAGTGAATCGCTCCCTGAACCAAAGTGATATTATCCCAAATCTGTCTTTTTGCCACAAATCCACCTTGGTTTGGAAGGATGAGTTGTGTGAGAAGGTTCTTTAATCTGTTTTCTATGATTTTTGCCAGGATTTTATAAGAGATGTTGCATAAAGAGATAGGGCAGAATCTATCAAAAGAGATGGCATTTTTTTCCTTGGGGATCAAAGTTAGAAAAGAGGTGTTGGTTGCTCCTCCGATATTGCAGGATTTTTGGACAAATTGTGTCATACAAATAAGATCTTTTTTAATTAATTTCTAGCACTTTCTATAGAAGTGAAGAGTAAATCCGTCGGGTCTAGGGGCTTTGTCTGGATCGAACTAGTTTAGAACTGCTTTGACTTCATCCCTTGTGACCACCTTGTTTAACTCTATGTTGTCCTATTCCTTTATCAAATGTGGGATGTGTTTGATGAACTGTTGGATTTGATCTTTATTATCTTCTCCTTCCTTGGCATATAGATCCACGAAATGAGAGGAAGCTACCTTTTTTTTTTCCTCAAAGGAGTTAATTCAAGTTCCTAATTTTTTCTTTATTTCCTCCACATTATTTCTGTGTTGTCATGCTTTGGCTTTCTTATGAAAGAAGGAGGTGCTTTTATTCCCTGATTGAAGCCATAGAGCTCGAGATTTCAGTCTCCATTCTTTTTCTTCTTTGTGAAGCACTCATATAATTTTGAAAATGTTCTTTCTCCTGTATGATATGTCTGTTATTGATAGTGTTTGATTCCATTTCTTCCTGTATATCTTCGAGCTGCTTTTTCTAGTTTTCAAATTTTGCCCTGGGTTTATGGGGGGAGGATTTTAACCACCCCTTGATTTCTTTCTTGGTCCTTTTGATATTTTGTTCCTAGATGTAAACCGGGGTCCCATCCACCCAGTTTGACCACACAGAGGAAATTAGGGGGAGGAATTTCGACGAATCCATCCAAAGAGGGTTGAATTTAAATGGGATGGAGCCTAGATTTTCTGCTTTGTCGAAGTAGAGGGCTATTGGGCGATGATCAGAAATTCCTCAGGGAATAATTTGGGAAGAGATATTGTCTGGTAATAAGAGAAATGAGCTATGTGTGAGGAAACGGTCTAGCCTAGATGCTATGTGACCCACATTGGATCGTTTATTAATCCAAGTGTATTTTCCTTTGTTTGGCTGGACATAAAACAAATCCATCTTAGAGACCAGGTCCTCCATGCATTCCTTGAATGGGTCCCTTACTATAGATCCTCCTTTTCCCCCCTAGTGAAGTGTAGCGTTGAAGTTAGCAACTATGATGCAGTTGTTATGTAATCCAACATCTTTAATTCTCATCAAAGACTCCCAACATTATTCTTTTTCCCAATAGTTATTAGGCATATATACATTAAATATAGGATAGATGGTACTTGAGGGAAGATGTTTGAGATGGACCAGAACCCAGTGTGTTGATTCTATCTTTTGATCTTCCCTAAATTACTTGGTGTTCCATACTGTGTAGATCCCTCCTGATGCTCCTCTAGCATTTAGGGCTACCCCATCGCTTGCTTTCCATATTTGTTGTATTTCTCATAGGGCCTTTGTTCCCTGCATTTTGGTCTCCTAGATTAGGAGGATATGGGGCCTTTATGCTTTGATTATTTTACCCATTGCTTCATTTTTCCCCCTTTGTCTCAATCCCCTACAATTCCAGGAGACTACATTCATTTCTTACTAACATGCTTGGTTTCCCCCCTTTCCTAGGATAAGATTGTCCTTTTGTTGTGGGATCTTTCCCATTTTCCCTTCTTTTTTGAGAACTTCTTCCAGTTTGGGATGGATTCCCAACTCTTTGTCTTGATTTTATGTTTTTTCCCTTTTGTTTCTGGTTGTTTTCCTTCCCGCTTTCGAAGATTTAGTGCTTTTTGGAATCTCCCGATCCTGCTCTTTCCCCGAGTCCTTTGTTCGATTACTGAAAGGGGGGTTGAATTAGTAATAGAGAAATATGATCCTTTTTAACCATAAAATGCAAGTGTTATATCAATGTAGCATTATCATCCAATAGTTGTAGAGTAAATAAACAATGAAAAAATGAGCAATCATACACATACACAATACACTAGAGTTTTTACCTGGAAACCCAAAGCGAGAGAAAACCACTAAATGTTTTTTCTTATATGTCTTTAATAATTACATTCATTGGAAGCACCAACTTCCTTTGTTTTCCAGCTGCAACTGGATGGAGGCTCCAACCCCTAGTTTCTCAGGCTACAACTTGAGGGAACTTCCAACTCCCCAATTCTCTGGCTACAGCCAGAAGGAGGCTACAACCCCCTATGTTCTCCGACTACAATTGGAAGGTGGCTACAACCACTTTTCCTTGCCCTGTCCAACCTCCCCGCCATAGAATTAGAATGATGTAACCACTTGTAGAAATTTCAATACAAATTAATTATTTCTTGCAATTCTCCTGATCTAACAATTATATGCCACTGTTAAATATATAATCGCTTCTACTATTATTCTTGCGGAAAATTAAACCACGATCACAACCACAATCACAAAGTGAAATATCAAGAACACATAACACAGAAGTTTTACCGGGAAAGCGTGAAGATAAAAACCCCACTATCATATATTATGTATATCATGAATCATGAAACAATCTCATACAATACTCTAATCCAAGAGATATCAATACAATACAATCGTCTCACACTGTCATACACAAATCAACAAATACTTGTGCCAATTCTCTGTGTCCAGAAAGCCTGCCTCCTCTGCACGATCTCTGCAATTTGAATTCTCACAATTGATTCGAATTGCCTAGTTTGCACATGCTCATAAGAATATTCACTGCATGTGTGATTAAATCACAACTGATAGCCAAATTGTCCCTTTCACCTGTTATCTCAACTGGGTTTCCACTGGATCTGACATGCATGTAGTTAAGCATGGAGAATCTTCAGTTGCATGTGAGTTCACTGATTGTGAATTAATGAATAATTAATTCATTGAACTCTCACTAGTGCAAGTTTAGTTACAACTAGTACAATTGATCTTAACTCACTTAACTACACTTATAATTCTGTTACAAATCCAACTCACTCAGTTATGAATGAAATAATAGATTAATATTTATTGTCYAATTTAWTTAAGGGAAAAGTAAATTAGACACATGTTTCTTGTTGACTTTTCAACACTCCCTCTCAACAAGAAAGGGATTATCCTTCACCCCAATCCTGTCTCTATGATATTCAAATTTTCTCCTGGAGAGCACCTTCATATGAATGTCTGCATCCTGATCTTCCGTAGGAATGTATTGAAGCAACATGATCTTCTGCTGCACACAATCTCTGAGATAATGATACCAGATATCTATATGCTTAGATCTATCATGAAACATAGGATTAATCAAGAGTTTAATGCAACTCTGATTATCACAATAAATCACTATCGGATCTAAATGAGAACCAAAAAAACCAACCAAGATCTTTTTCATCCAGATAGCCTCACATGTAGCTTGACTTGCTGCCATGTATTCCACTTCCGCTGAACTGAGTGCCACGGATCTCTGTTTCCTGCTGTATCAAGAAACAATTGTAGATCTGATACTAAAGATCCCCCCTGATGTGCTCTTTCTGTCCGTTGGGTTGCCTGCCCAATTTGCATCCGTGAAGCCATGCAAATTCACCTCATCCGTCTGTCTGTACCATAATCCATACTCAGATGTGCCCTTCATATATCTCAGGACATGCTTACCTACCTTCCAAAAGAGTTTGGTAGGCTTAACCATCGCTTGACTTAGCTGGTTAACCGCATAGCAAATGTCCGGTCTCATGTTCACTAAATACATTAGTGAACCCACTAATTGTCGATAGACAATAGCATCCACTACTTCTCCAGAAGTAGCATGCTCTTTCCTCCAGTTTCATGGAAGAGGAGTATCCATGGGTTTGCAACCCTCCATGTGAAACTTACCTAGTATCTCTCTTGCATACTTTCCTTGAGACACAAAAATTTCACCATCTCGCTGCCATATTTCCAAACCAAGGAAATAATGAAGAAGGCCCAAATCCTTCATCTCAAACTCCTTTGCAAGGTCATCCTTTCATGAGTGGATCAACTTCTCATCACCAATCAGTATTAAATCATCCACATAAGTTACAATGATTAAAAGCTTACCCTCCACCACAATTTGGTATAGGTTTGCATCCGCTTCACTTTTGGTGAAGCCCAATCCAGTGAAATAGCTGTCTATCCGAGTGTACCAAGCACAGGGTGCTTTCTTCAGCCCATACAGTGCTCTCTTGAGTCTGTACACATGTGAATCTCTGTCAAAGGTCTCAAAACCTTCTAGATGTTCAATGTACACTTATTCCTCAATGATCCCATTGAGGAACACAGTTTTTACATCCATTTGATGAATGTGCCAACCCATCTACATTGAGAGTGCAAGGATGGATCTTATGGAAGAGTACCTTGTGAAAGGTGCAAAGGTCTCATCATAATCTATCCCTTCGATCTATGAGAAGCCCCAGGCCAAAAACCTGACCTTGTATTTCTCAACACTCCCATCAGCAACTTTCTTTACCTTGTAGATCCATCTCGAACCTACCACTGATTTATCAATCGGTCTTGGGAAAATTTCCCATGCACTGTTTTTGACAATGGAGTCATACTCCTCAACCATAGCATCAACCCAAGTGGGGTCCTGCACTGCTTCCTGAAAGGAAGATGGTTCTATCACAATACATTTTCTCATGACAACCATGTATCCAACAAATCGATTAGGAGACTGTCTCTGTCTATGCTGTGAAGTAGGGGCTCCTACATTCTGTGCAACATCTAGTCTCAATCTGTCAGCTTTCGTGGTGCACTTTCTTCCATTTCTAATGGATGGATCTGCTTGAGTGGTTTCCTCCACTTCATGAATCTCGTCATGTGGATGATCCACATCTTGAGACTCATCTTTGGGAACCAACAGTTCCTCTTCTGCGTGCAAGTCTAGCTCCCTCTCAAGCAATAACCACATGGATTTCCTCTCATTGAGTTTTATATCCCGTCGCATAATAGTCATCTTACTATTCGGAAAATACACATGATAATTATGGGGTGTTTCTGTGTACCCCACAAATACCCCAACTTCAGCAGTCAGTTCTAGCTTCTTCCTGGCATCCTTGGTCACATGCACATAAACAGATGAGCCAAAAATTTTAAAATGAGAAGCATCAGGTTTCTTACCAGTAAATGCTTCTTCAAGTGTACTCATGCCAATTAATCTATGAGGACAATGATTCTGCACATAAACCACAGTATTGCATGCTTCTGCCCAAAAATGCATTGGTAGGCCCTGATCATGCAACATCGCTCGTGCTGCACCCATGATTGTTCTGTTCTTTCTCTCCATGACCCCATTTTGCTGTGGGTTATGAGGCGCTATGAGTTCTCTTCGAATTCCTTCTCTGCTGCAGAAGTCTTTGAATTCGTTAGAGATGTATTCTCCACCATTATCACTCCTTAGAGCCTTCACTTGCTTCCCCGACTCTTTCTCCACTAATGCTTTAAACTCACATAACTTTGAGAATGTTTGATCCTTCTTCTGCATGAATAATATCCAGCATTTACGAGAAAATTCATCAACACAAATAACATAATACCTATGTTTTGTTGTTGAAGCAACTGAGAATGGTCCACACACGTCCATGTGAATTCTCTCCAGGATCACCGAAGCACGGTTCTCCTTTTCATAAAAGGTGAAATTTACATACTTCACCATGGTGCACCCCTTGCACTGATCTAACTGAGCAAGTGTTCCCCTTGGAAGTCCAGTAGATATTTGTTGCATGATCTTCAAGGCTCCATGATGAAGATGACCCAATCTCCTGTGCCATNTCACATATAGTAGGTTTCCAATCATTGACCTGTATTGCCTCTAATCTGTAGACTTTGAATCATCATCTTTGCTCAACTTGCAACTGGTTTGCATGGGAGTGATAACTGGTTTGCACTCTTCCATTCCGAACCTCTTTAGCATTTCTCTGATATAATTGGTTTGAGAAATACAAATTCCTTGGTTGCTTTGGCATATCTGAAGTCCTAGAAAGAAAGATAGTTCTCCAAGTAACGACATTTCAAATTCATTCTCCATATCTTTTGCAAATTTCTGGCTTAACCTGTCATCATCACTACCAAAAATAATATCTTGAACATAAACTTCAAGTAATAAAATATTACCTTGAATTACCTTGATGTAGAGGTTTTTATCTGTAGTTCCTATCCTGAACCTTGCTTGATGTAGATATTTATCCAGTCTAGAGTATCATGCTCTAGGAGCTTGTTTTAGACCATACAAAAACTTCTTTAATTTGCACACATAGTCTGCATTCTCTGACAACTAAAATCCTTCTGGTTGTTAATTGAACACTTCTTCTTCAAGTTCTCCATTCAGAAAAGATGATTTTACATCCATCTAATACATTTTAATATTTTTGGAGCATGAATAAGCTAAAAGCAAACATATTGCTTCCATTCTGGCAACTGGGGAAAATGTCTCTTCAAAGTCGATTCCTTCAACATGTGCATATCCTTTACATACCAATCTAGATTTGTTCCTTGTAACCTGTCCATCTTCATTCAATTTATTCTTGAAGACCCAAATTGTGTCGATCAAATTCTTATTCTTTGGTCTTGGAACCAGTTCCCAAGTGTCATTTTTCTCTATTTGATCCAATTCTTCATCCATGGGATTTTTCCAAAATTCATCCTTGTTGGCTTCTTCAAAACATTTTGGTTCAATTGTAGATAAGAGTGCTAGGTGAGTTTGTTTTGGTGAACAAATTTTTCTTCTAGTCCCAACTATTGCATCTTTGTTTCCCATAATCTGATCTGAAGGATGATTATTATGTACTTGTCTGCTAGGTGTCTTTGGAGACACTTCCTAAAATTTCTCTTCTGCTTCTGTCGGATTCTCTTCATCTTCCTCTTCTACTTCTTTTTCATCTTCTGCTTCTTCTTATAAGGGTTGTTTCATTGATTTATTTTCTTCTTCCTTTGATTCTGGTCTGCCTGTTTCATCAATTGTCACGTTGATGCTTTCCACAACTTTGTTTAATCTTAGATTGTAACACTTGTATGCTTTCCTTGTACTTGAGTAACCAACAAGTACTCCTTTGTCCATGTGAGAGTCAAACTTTCCCATTCCGCCATCTTCTCTTTTGATATAGCATTTGCTTCCAAAAACTCTGAAGTGATTTACATTTGTTGGTCTTCCTTTCCATAGTTCATAAGGGGTTTTGTTAGTGTTGTTTCTGAGCATTAATCTATTTTGAATATGAACTGTTGTATGCACTGCCTGTGTCCAAAAAATATCTGTCAATTTTAAATCCATTAGCATTGTTTGAGCCATTTCCTGTATTGTCATGTTCTTTCTTTCAACAACTCCATTCTGTTGAGGTTTCCTAGCAACGAAGAATTTCCTTTTTATTCCATGATTGCTGCAGTAGTCCATAAATTCCTTTGAGGTGAACTCTCCTCCATTATCATATCTCAAGCATTTGATTTTTGTATCCATTTCATTTTCAACCATTTCCTTGTATATCTTGAAGTTTTCAAAAGATTCTGACTTATTCTTGAGAAAGAAAAATACAGTCATTTTTGTATAATCATCAACTAATAACATAAATTATTTCTCACCTTTTAAGACATTAGTTTTAGTTCTTCCAACTAAATCAGTATGCACAATTTCCAGTGGTCTTGTCGTTGAATATTTCTTTGATTTGAACCTAGTCTTTGTTTGTTTTCCTTGTTGAAAATGCTTGCATAAAGTGTTGGTTGGTTTCGTGATTTGGGGCATTTCTCTTACTGCTTCTCTTTTGCTTACTTTGAAAAGGTTATCAAAATGTATGTGACCCATTCTTCTGTTCCATAGCCAACTTTCATCTTCCTTTCCTAGACAACACTTTTCATTTCCAATTTCGCTTAACAAATATATGTTGCTTGAAGTTTTTGCAGTTGTAGCGACCAATTTCCATGAAACTTCTTTTCTTATCTCACACTTTTGTGAATCGAAAGTAAATTTATGACCTTAGTCACACATTTGACTCACACTTATAATATTATGTTTCATATCTTCTATTAGTAGAACATTTTATGCCTTTTCATTCTTGTTCCCAATTCAGACTGTGCCTTTTCAAATGATTTTGGATGAATCATCATTTCCAAAGGAGACTGATATATCTCTTTCCTTTTGTAATGTAAGAAACTTGTCTCTATCACCTATCATGTGTTTTGAACATCCACTGTCAACATACCAACTCTTGTGGTGGAAAATCCCCCTACGGACTAGCAAATAGGGTTATATTATGCATGCATATATGACCAAAAGAAACCTACTTTCTACCTTTGTTCTAGACCTAATCCCCATTTATTTTCATCAAATACATGGTTAGACCAACATACCTTGTTCCGGAAATTCGATGTCGATCCTTCTTCATGCTTGATTGCTTGTTAGCAGCTCTCCTCCCAAGGCTGACCTGCATACAAAACAAGCAACAAACTACACATGCATTTTACCTACAGACTAATGGGTTAGAGATTCAAACATATATTTACTAAACTATGAAGAACTCATATAGTGGGACGGGAAAATAATTTCTTTATTATTAACTTTAATGAATCAACTTACAATTTCAAGATCGGCCACTGCTCCGTGAACCTGATCCTGGGCTCCTCTTCAAATGTCCTCCAACTTCTTTGCTTTGTATCTCTTCTTGCACAAGGATGGCTAAAGGGTTGGGACAATGGGAATGTGCAATTAGGCAGAGTTTCTTTACTGTTATTCTCCTCTTCCAAATGGGACCCCTAACCCTTATTTTATAGGCTAGAAGAAGCTAGGTATTTGGACGAACCCTTGGCCATGCATGGCCGGGATTTTTAGTTAACTCATCCAAAGTTGTGTGTTCCATTGGCAACTTTCCTTTTTTCGTTCTTTTGTAGGTCCACGCAGGCTGTTTTAGGTCAGCTAGCATGTACACGCATACAGTAATGGAGTAGGGTGCATGGGCCCTTATAAAAGAGGTTTTTTAAAGAGTTGTTCAACAGTGCTTTGACAAAGAAGGGATCTGAGATGGCCTGATGCCAGGTAAGCATGTATGGTGAAAATTAGGGTTATAACAGATGCCCCCTAATGTGTGAGGTCAAAAGAGCATCTGATGGCCGAAATACATTACCAATCTTTACTGATGTGCTGAACAAGTGAGCCTAGGGACCAAGAACCGGGAGGCGCCGTCTGCAAAATAACAAATGTCTCACCAAGGTGGGCATACCTATGCTCGGGATAAACTAGAATCATGGATACCAATAAAATACACTGTAGATCCATGTCAAATAACTATATAAAGTGTAGTCGCTAACAATACACAACGGAGCTACATCTCGAAATAAAAAAGATACACATATAGAGTATCCATCTTCTAGAAGTTGATACGGCCTAATGGCTAGAGATGAGATCTTCAGAGATCGAGCAACAACTTCAAAATATTCAAAACTCAAGGTAAGAGTGTAATATGAGTGTACTAATTCACTACCCAGAGGTCTTCGACGGCTCGTCGGTCATGGACTAGATAATCTTAATGATCAGACTGAAGGCTTCATTGATTTCAAACAAGGACTTGATTGGACATTCAGGATGGCTGGGTATGAGGGAAAGAGACAAATTGTAGAGGGGTCGACTCAGGCTTGGTAGAAAATTCCCTTGGACAATAGCACGACAAATGATGAGACTTAGGCAACATGGCATTAATCGTAATTTTACGAAGCAGGAGGCAATGCAAACTCTCCATATGTTTGGAAGAATAACCAAATGGAGGAGGACACAACTCTATGTAGCGAGAACAACTTCCTAAGGTCGTATTGCATCCCATAGTTTGATGAAAAAACGGACAAATGTGCTTTATCCAAGGGCGACTCATTACGCTGCCAATAAAGAAAATACTTTTCCCTTCCTCTTTTTGGGGTATGTTTGATTTTTTTGTCTTTTTCAATAATTTTGGAAAAACGAATAAAGGAATGTTACGTTACAATGGAGGAACGAGTGTTACAAACATACAAGTTCAAGGTGCAAGGACAAGACTAATGTTCAGAATAATGATACTTAGGAAAAATCCTCCGGGGGCCAAGGGTGTTAAGACGTAGAAGCAAACTGCTACAAGGATGGCGTATAAGGTATGCAAACATGGTTAACAAAACACACAATGGTAATGCCCTTCGATGTAAGTTTAATGAGCCCAGAGAAGGTAAGCTTGGTGGTTTTTCATATTTAGAGAGTCTAAAAAAACATAAAAGGAGACTCCATTGGGGTACCTTTTTCGAAGATAGTCTAGTCGGTTCGAAAAAGGGGTAAACTAGCACCGACAAGACGTCTATTCAAAACCATTTTAACAAGTGTGATAAGGACAAGATCACTTGACCATTTTTTCATTTTTAAGGATTCTGAAAAAATCTTAACTATGGACTCCACCAGGAATGTTCTTCTGGACTTGTTTAACGAGTGTGAGAGAATAAGGTCACTTGACGATCTTTTCAATTTTAGGGAGTCTGAAAAGAGCTTAACTATGGACTTCGTGGGGGTTCCTTTTTCATAAATTTAGTCCCTCAGGCTTGAAAAAGGGTTAAAATAATACCTGAGAATACTCTTCTAGAGAAATGAAGTTCCATAGAGTATACCTTTGTTCGTACAGTTAACTGTCCGGACCAAAAAAGGGGTAAACTACCGCCAGACAGACATGACTTCAAATTTCAGTTTAACAAGTGTGAAAGGCCACAAAATCGCTCAACAATCTTTTCATGTTTAGAGGGTCTGAAAAGGGCTTAAAAGAAGACCCGCTATGTTTTTTGGGAGTCCTGAGGGTGAGGTCAAGAGCGAAGAAGAAGCATGCAAATGAGGCTCAAACTTGTAATCAGGAAAATTTACGAGGACTCGCGAGGCTATAGTGAATAGAGGCAACATGGATGCCATAATGCAACCAGGGTCTACCTAGGGCATCCATGTTCCGGTAAGCTCTACCACCAAGTCGTGACACTTCTAAAGCAGCTATGATGGTTCCGTGTCACAACCTCATGGGATTGAGCCTATGGAAAATAAAAAATGCAACGAGATACAAAAGTTAGGGTAGAAACCTAACCTATATGTTCAAGTTGATCCTCGAAAAAAAAATTCACGGACCGTAAAAAATTACCAAAAAC
>JZKD02S1541319.1:13205-24207 GCA_000966675.3 Picea glauca | reverse complement strand
TATCACCCTCGAATGACCCGTTGTCCATTTATTACTGGATAACCTATCCGTTATCCGTCTGACCTGTCTCCTACACCCAACTGACCCCAGTTTAAATAAAACTCCCGTTATTTCCCTTACTTTTTATATTCACCTATCATACCAGAGAAACTCATCACTCAATCCTCTATTACCTCCCGTCTCCCTCATCCACAGTCAGTCGCCCCCACTAACGTTGTGTTTATTGCAGGTACTGTTGCAGAGATGGCACCAAAATCAAAACAAATAGAAGGAGAGGAGAATTCGTTTCTCCCACCTCCTGTCGACCTGGACAAGATCCCACTGGTCGACAAAGACCGATTAATCATAGATACCAAATGCGACTTTGATTTCTTAGACCTCCAGTCATGGATCAGGGAATTTTTCCTGGACCAGAGTGATGAAATTGGACTCTGGGAGTCCAATTTACCTCTTTACCTCTTTCCCCAGATCCACCATTTTCCCGAGTTCATGCTTAAGTGTCAAGCCCACTATATTCCCGAACAAAGAGAAGTCATCTCCTCGTCCGGAGAAATCCTTTTCCTCATCACGCTCGAGTCCATAGACCAGATGATGCAAATCCCCCGAGCCGACTCTGCGTCTCCTTTCAACCTGGAAATCCTTATAGAGTTGTATCAGAAAATGACTTTTCCCCAAAGAGCTCAAATATTCGAGCTTTCCCTTCCCACATTCGCTCAATTCCCTTCCACAAATCCCCCTTACCCATCGTCCATGTTCTCCACTAAGGGAAACCAGGTCATTTCTTCCCTTTGCACTTTATTAGGATACTATTCCGACCAGTGGGTAGATGAGCTCATTGTAGGTTTTCTATCCATTTTCTCCAATGATGAAAATCCCACCACCCAATTTGATTTCAGTACATTCTTGGCAGACAATATTCATGAACAATTCATGAATTTCGGCACAGAAGGCATGTTCAGATATTCGTCAATACTATCCTACTTGTTCGTCTTTTTCCAGGCGGATAAATTCAGTTTTTCCATGCAGAAAATGGATGCAGATGGTAGACCTCAGGCTGTCACAGCATGGATCTCTTTGCTGAAGCACAACTCCACAGAGTATAGCTTCAAGGCATTCATCGATCTGTTCTACCACCCTGTGGTAAGCATGCTAGGTGGCAGGCCCGAGCCTCGAATAAACGATGAAGTTCAGAGGATCCTGCAACTCTCGGACAACACAAAGATCGGGGATTGGTACCTGTATCAAAATCATACCGAGATCAGAGTATACAGGTGCGAGTTGGAACCTTATAAACTGCCCAAGTATTTGCCAGTCAGAATCTTTGCTTTAGAGTATATAAGACAGATTATGAATTCAGATGATATTCATTTTGTATCTTTGAAGAAAAAGCAGTAGCTTAGAATCAAGGGGCAGATTGGCTCCTTCATCTGCAATAGTCGTGGCGTCAGGGAAGAAGCGGACCGAATGCTGAGAGAAATGAAGTTCTTCCTAAGCTTCCCATGGCATTATGATCCATGTGGGATCATTTCAGAGATGAGAGTGAAGAACAAAAATATACCTTATGTTCATGAAGTTAGGCCTGAGGTGGAAAAATATGCAAATCAAACAGTGTGGGTGCCTAACACATTGATTGAAGTGGAACAGCAGCTTCCCCCGACCACTGTGCCACCAACTACCATGCCACAAGTCCCAAAGGAGAAGAGGCCGAGGCAAGATTTATCTCCGCTTATCACTGAGGTATCTTTCGAGGAGTTCCAGCTGCACACTAAGAGGCCTAAGACTTCGTCAGTCCCTGGCCTGACAGGGGAAAAGGAAACCCTACCTACCACAGTGACCAAGTCTTTTATTCCACCCTTTGGTTCGAGCCTCTATAAGGACATTACCCCAGCATTACCGAAGAAATCCACTGACTCCCCATTGGACACTCAACCAGGCAAGACTGGGCCCAAGTTGAGCATCTTCGAGAAGTATGAGCTGATTAAGAAAAAGAACCAAACCCTTACCAGCAGTACTTGAGCTCAGTTTTGGAAGCAGACGTCGACTGCGCAGCATCGGCTTCTGTCTGCATTTGACACAGAAAAAGGTAGAATGCACATGGCCTTCCTCCAGGCACAGGTACCAGATCCCAAGGTGATCACCGACTACAAGAGGGCCACCTTTGAATTCCAGATGAAGGATGTGCACCCAGCTGATCAGATGGATCTGTACAAGAAGACCGGAGAAATGGTTTTCTATACATTGGCGCACGCTTCTACTTCTGCAGCCAAATTGCAGGTGTCCCTGAACAATGTTCAAACACAGCTCAAAATGGAGAAGATTTCATCCTTTTCAAAGGACAATAGAATCAAAACTTTGGAGGAGTTGGTCCTCAAGATCGGCTATGACCCTTCGAATGTCAAAGCAACAGAGGAAATGATAAAGAAGAAGAATGTTGATATAGAATCCTTGAGGAAACAACTGAAGATCCCACCCACAGAGGACTCGCAGGTGAAGGAGATAGCAGAGAAAGAAGGTGAGAAGGATGTGATGCTAAAGCTGCTCATGGAGCATAATGCACAACTCAAAGAAATGGAAGTCGAGATGGAGAAATTATTAAAAGAGAAGGAGTAGCTGAAGCCAATGGAATTCATTCCATTGAGTTCCATTCTGATTTCAGGAGTGAGCACATCACCAGTGACAACAGTCCCATCCACAACTCCATTAACATCCCAAGAGAAGACAGCCGACCTGGCCAAACCCATGGAAAAGATGAACCTGCAGGAGACAGAGATTAGTAGGCTTAAAAAGGAAGTGGAGAACCTTTAGGAACTCAAAACTTCCTTCCAGACTAGCCTAGCCAAGGAAAAGAAGGTAACAGAGAAGCTCAAGCAGGAGCTACAGCAGCTCTAGAAATAAACAGTGGTAGGAAAGACATTGGCCGAGGTTAAAGAGAGTGTATGGACAGACATCACTAAGTCCATGAATGAGATATGGCCAATGATCCAGATCATGTTTGAGAAAAATGAATTGGTCTAGAGGAGAAAACAGACTATAGAGAAGATCAGAGTAGATTTGGGGGAGATGCCAACACAGGCAAATGATATCATCAAGTTCCTCAATTCTAAGACCAGAGAAGAGCTAGAAGAGCTGAAGATCGAGGACAGAACAGAGACCATCCTTGAGGTCAAAAGAATTTTGACCAAGAGAGGATTAATGCTTCAACTGGAAGAAAATGTTCAGATCATGGACCTGGGGGTACAAAGATTCTTCAGCAAGATTGAGGCTCTCCAGAAGAAGGGCCTACCTGGTCTGAAGATTATTAATGATAAACTGATGACACTTCCAGATTACAAGAAGAGATTGGTTGAGGTGTCTAAGGACAGTTCGAATTTTGCATGGATTCAAGGGAGCATCACTAGTAATTCATTCCTTGATGCCCTCCAGTGGGACATCAACATTCAACATGAGATTCGATACATTTTCCTCACCAAGCCTACATTCGCCAAGTATACAGAAATGGACGAAGTGTATCGAAGACTTCTCAAAGTCAGTGTGCCTAGTCATCTCAGATGGGAGGAAAATTGCGATCTGATCGATTAGTAGATGAGATGTCCAGGTCCAGTCAGCTATCCAGTCAGATGAGGTCGTGCAAAGGCTTCATCAACGGTCTACCCAAAAATCAGCGTGCAGTTGCACCAAGTCATCAAGCAATTCCTAGATTTAGGAAATTTGTTAATTCAGTTAGGCTAAAAATAGATTTAGCACGTCCTGGTCATTAATGACAAGAACGTTTGTAATTTGAGTTATAAATACTTCATCTTTCTAAGTATCGAGGGTTGTTGATCTTCACACCCTGACGCTATCAGACTGTAATCTTTTTGAAGAGATCTTCCATTAATAAAAAGGAGGCACTTTTACAGGATTCTTGCGTGTATTCACTGGTGAAGTTTTTCTCTCTTAGTTGAATGTTATTCTCGCTTTGTCATCATATTTTTTTCTAAAAATAAACTTTAAGAGTAACGAATGTCACAGGATTTATCTTGTATACCCTGTTTCTGACTCGAAATATTTTAGTGTTTATCTTCTGGTGTTTTCAATTAAGAAATTCTTAACTGCTTCTTAGTTGAAATTATCTTCCTCATATTTTCTTCTATCCATCATTTAAGCTACTAAAAGATCCAATGAGTATATTATCTCGCCCTGTGGAAGTCTTCCTTCATGTTTATGGTTTGTATTTCATATTTTATTAAAACACAGACCCCATAGCCCAATGGATGTAGACTGTCTTAACCAATTCGAAAAATACTTTGGCTACAAAACCAATCTACTTCTTTACCTAGCCTAATATTTGAAATTTGAAACATAGCTAAATCTAATAGAGAGATCCCTCTCTGAATTTGGAAGGGCTAGATCCCAGCTTCAAAAGTGGTTGGATAAAGTTACCTTTGTAGATTTCTTCTGATGTCAACCTCTAGGAAATTTACCAAGTGCTAACAGATACAATCTTTGATAAGTGTCGGCTAGAAGTAACCTGCTCGTAGAATATTTTGGGTTGTCGCCAACCTAGACAAATGACTCCCATAAGCTCCGGTATGGAAATCATTAATCACGATAACTGCTTCTTTGTGAGTGAGACATTAGCGTAGGATGCAGTCTACACCTCTCCGATACAATGTATCATTGAGTATGAGATAATTCTTAGCCCGATGGCGTATGCGTCGACACTCATCACGAGAAGCAGTGGTGGGGCACTTCAAAGTCTGGAGATAGATAAGTATATCTCCATACTAGGGATCCGAAGAGGTGATAAAAAACATATCTCCTATGATAGGCGACTCTTCGGGCACAAGATCACCTGACTCAACCGAAAGTTCTGAAATAAGTTCCGTGAAGACCAGTGACTTTTTGGACTTCGCTGAAACAAAATCTAAGTCAAACTCCTGGAGGATGACTATCCATCTACTGATTTTTCCACCTATTACCCATCGTGTCAACATGTACTAAAATGGATTCATGATAGCAATGACGGTGGTCTTGCGAAACAGAACATAATGAAGGAACTGTTGAACAGCATGGACTGTTGCCAACACAAGTTTTTCGATATGAGAATAATTGAGTTCCGGTCCTATGAGGCCTCGACTTAGGTAATAGATGACATAATCTGAGAACAATTCATCTTCCTGAACTAAGACCATGCCAATGGTTGACTTTGTTGCAGCTAGATATAACAAGAAATCCTTGTTATAGTTAGGTGGTCGAAGCAGAGGGGCAGTTGTGAGAGCATGTTTCAATGCGGCGAAAGAGCGTTGAGAAAAATCATCCCAATAAAAAGGAATGTATTTTTTAAGTAGGCGATAAATCCCTTAGTGATCTCGGTGTAGTTAGCGATAAAGCATCTTAGAAAATTCACCTTGCCCTGTAGACTTTGAAGTTGAAGGATTGTGCGTGGGGGGGGGAAACTGAATTATTGCCTCAACCTTGAGAGGATCGACCATGATCCCCGTTGTTGACACTATGAAACCTAACAAATGTCCTGACATTACGCAGAAGCTGCATTTGTTTGAATTCAAGAGAATCTGAAAGTAGTGACAACGTTCAAAGATAAGTCGGAGGTGTGTGGGATGATCCGTTCTCTTGCGATATCGAGATGCTAAATCATTGAAATAAGCCTTGACTATATGCTTGAGGTCATGGAAAGAAAAATACATGGCCCGCTAAAAGGTTGCTCCAGCATTTTTAAGACCAAAAGGAATCTTACGATACGCGAATGTACCCCAAGGACAAATGAATGTCGTTTTGTGTTGGTCTTTGGGTTTGATTTGTATTTGATTATATCCTGAAAAACCATCCATGAAAGAAAAGGCATCGCAACTAGCACATTCGTCAATGATCTGGTCGATGAAAGGTGTGGGAAAATTATCTTTGGGACAAGCCTTTTTCAAATCACGGAAGTCGATACATACACAAATCGTGCCTTTTTTTTTATTGACCGGCACAGGATTCGACACCCATTTTGTCAAATGAATAGGATAGATAAACCCGACTTTTAGCAATTTCTCAATCTCAATCTTAATGGCTGCTTCTTTCTTAGGATTAGCTGGATGAATCTTCTGTTGAACAGGCTTGGCATCAGGATACGTTGTGATTTCATGTTCGACTATTTTTGGATCGATACCTGGCATTTCCTCATAAGACCAGGCAAAAACGTCGCATAATTCTTTAAAAAGATCTATATAGAGTTGAATCTCTCTGGGGGAGCAGTCAGCTCCAACGAAAACATTCTCCATGACACCAGGGTTTCGGGAGATATTGATCGGTATGGTTTCAGTGATGGTTTCCATATTACCCTCATCATAAACTTCGTGGGTAGCTAAGAGATTAATAGGACAAGTCCGATCTCCCATCATAGTCACAGTGAATCCTCCTGATTTGATTCAACTTAACTCTGGGAGGAAGTATGATCTGTGATGAAGATCTTCCCAGGGTTTGTCCGGACTAGTCATTGCTTCAATTATTGCTTCGTCAGAGGGCAATACCAAGTCTAATGAATTGGCATCAGTGAGAGAACCCTTAGCCCAAATAGGCTCTAGAAGTGGATCGAACTCTTGTGTAGGAGTTGGATCAGTGTTAAGCGAAGCTTGATGGACTAAAGAGTATGCTACTTCAGTTGCAGACAAGGCATGGACATGCCTGGGTGCCCTGTCCCATCCATCATGGCTGATGGGGAAGGAAGTATCCATGGATCATTGAAGTAAGTCATGCAGAACGACTAAACTTGAAAAATCTCAACCTTATGGTGATTGGATATAAACTTGATATCGCCTTGAGGGGGTGGGTAATCGAAGGTACCCATAAAAAATGGGCACAGACCAACCCCTACATTGACTACACTTGGTTGAGGATTATCAATCATCGGGACCGTGGATGCCCCCAATGCAGGGTCAGGTCTAGATAAATACAATTGATCGATGGTCACAATCTAGCCCTCATGTGGAAACAACAAGACCCAAAAAACTGTAGCAACCATAGCTTGCATGGCATAAGTCCAACTCCTTCCTAACAAGAGATTATAGTTGAGGGGTGCGTCGACTACTTCTACCTCGACACACATGGTCTTCCCTCCTAACTGCATGGGGAAAGAAGGAATGATACCATGTGATCGGAACGAACGACCGTCGAAAGCGGTGAGGAGAGTAGGTGACGAAGACAAAACGGGCTGGCCAACGGCCTTCCAACATGCCAACAACATAACGCATGTCGAGGCGCCCTCATCAACCACTGTGCAGAAGATATTCCGATTAAAAGTTTTCGTGGGATAGTATGGTTGCCAATTCTGTTGTGGTGGGAAATCCCCCTGCGGACTAAGAAATAGGGTTATATTATGAATGCAGATATGACCAAAAGAAACCTACTTTCTACCTTCGTCCCAAACCTAATCCCGATTTCTTTTCAGCAAATACATGGTTAGACCAACATAACTTGTTTCGGAAATTTGATGTCGATCCTTATTCACACTTGATCGCTTGTTAGTAGCTCTCCTCCCAAGGCTAACCTGCATACAAAACAAGAAAAAAACTACACATGCATTTTACCTATAGACTAATGGGTTAGAGATTCAAACATATATTTACTAAACTATGAAGAAATCATATAGTGGGATGGGAAAGTCATTTATTTATTATTAACTTTAATGAATCAACTTACAATGTTGAGACCAGCCACTGCTCCGCGAACCTGATCCTGGGCTCCTCTTCAAATGTCCTCCAACTTATTTTCTTTGTATCTCTTCTTGCACAAGGATGGCTAAAGGGTTGGGACAATGGGAATGTGCAATTGGGCAGAGTTTCTTTATTCTTATTCTCCTCTTCCAAATGGGACCCCTAACCCTTCTTTTATAGGCTAGAAGAAGCTAGGTATTTGGATGAACCCTCAGCCATGCATGACCAAAAGTTTCATTTAACTTACCCAAAGTTGTGTGTTCCGTCGACAACTTTCCTTTTTTCGTGCTTTTGTAGGTCCACGTAGGTTTTTTTAGGTCAGCTAGCATGTACACATGTGCGGTAATGGAGTAGGGCATGTGAGCCCTTATAAAAGAGGTTTTTTAAAGAGTTGTTCAGTAGTTCTTTGGCAAAGAAGGGATCTGAGATGGCCTGATGCCAGGTAAGCATGTATGGTGCAAATTAGGGTTATAACACCAACTATGTTTCTTCTATTTATCTTGTAGAGTGAGTGTGCATTCTTTATTGCTATATTGATCCTGCTTTCTTATCCATGTTCTTTTCTAAGGTTCATGTCTGTGATTTTTGTTACTCTGTTGTGGTTCTTTAGGAAGGGCTGTCATTCTGCAATCTTTGGCCATATGTCCAAAATTGTTACATTTGTAACATTCCACTTCAGTGCTCAAATATTCAAACTTGTTGTAACTTCTCTGGGTTTCACTAGGCCTTCTTGGATAACCCCTTTGTGTATTAATCTCAAAGTACTTATTGTTCCTGTTTTTAGCTTTGCAATTCACAACATTATGTCCGAAATTATTACATGCATAACATAAACCGAAAAATATAGTTTGATACCTGGGAGTTGAGGATGTTCTGAAAGGACGTGCTCTTGTGAATCCTTCTTCTTCTTGAGGCCTATATGTTGGTTGTTGATTATGAAATCTGAATCTTCTCGGTGGAGGAGTGTCCCTGTAATCTTTGTTGTATATCTTCTTATCCCCTTTGATTGTTTCTGCATAGCTTTTTGGATATGTTTCTTGCTCTGTTGTTTTGGAGCTTGATCCCTTTTCTATCTGATTGTATCCAAGTTTGGTCTTGTCAAAATGAGATTTTTGACTGTTGATAATGTCATCCAAAACATTTGAGCTATTCTGCATATTTTTATTTTGAATATCCTTTCTTAATGTGACAATCTCTTCTTCCAAGTTTCTAATGATCCTGTCCTTTTCTTCTAGATGTTCTTTGAGTGCTTCTTCAATTCTTTTATCTTCTTCTATTTGAACCTTCAATTTTGTGATCATTTGTTCTAGTTCTTGAGTGTCTTCTTTTTTGTCTAGTTCTGCTTGTATTTTCTTGTTCTTCTTCTTTTCTCTTCTGATAACTTCCATGGCACACATTAATTCTTCTCGAAAGTCAACTTCTGCCTCTTCTATTTCTTCTTCGACTTCTTCACATTCTTCTTTAGCTTCTTCATATTCGTATTTGGAGTATTCTCTATCAGATTCTTTTACTGCCATGAATAGAACTCTTCTTGTCTCACTATCACCAACTTCATCTTCATCTGATGATGAGATGTTGTCTTTGGTGCATAAGCTTTTCTTGAAAACTTTCTTTGTAGTTATTTTGTCTTTATATGTGTGTTTCCCTTTTGAGTAACCTTCATCATTTCTCTTTTTCTTATGAGTACATTTTTTAGCAAAATGACCAATACCATCACAATCAAAACAAATTAAAGGAAGCTTACCTCTATACCTATCGTCGGTTCCCTTGTTCAATCTTTTGATGAAGTTGGCCACTTATTCATCATCTTCTGAGTCATCACTGTTTCTTCTATATTCTTCTTTTTTATTTTGATTTGTTCTTTTGGATGCTTTGAAGGCTGCTACTTTTACATCTGTATTTTCCTATTCAGTTCTCATTTCATATGCTGTGAAGAATCCATGCAGTTCGTCCATGCTTATTGAGTTTAGATTCCATCCTTCTTCTAGTGTTGATATATTAGGGTTAAATCTCATAGGAAGAAATCTTAGTACCTTTTGAACAATTACAGATTCTTTGATTTCTTCTCCCAATCCTATGATTGCATTCACTATTTCATTGATTCGTAAGAAGTAGGCTGCGACATTCTCATCTTCCTTCTTTTTTAGTTGTTTGAACTGAGCTCTGTAATTTTGAAGCTTTGCTCCTTTCACTTTTGTATCTCCTTCATAAATATTTCGAAGCTTGTCCCAAATCTCTTTAGCGAATTTACAATGTGCAACTTTGGTGAATACCATATCACTAAGACCACTCAAAAGTGCATTTTTGGATTTGGAATTATTCTTACAGAGTTTCACTACTTTGTCATTTGTTGGTGGAACTGCTGGTGTTGTTTATCCATCTACAATTGATTTCCAAACTTGAAATCCATGTGCCTGTACATATGTCTCCATCCTTATGCTCCAAAAAACATACTTTTGTCCATCAAACTGTGGTATTCCATTTTTATACAATTTGGTACTCTCCATGATCTACCTTTCAGTGGTTAAACTGATTTCTCAAGGAACCTGCTCTAATACCAATTGTTGGATTACTGAGAGGGAGGGTGAATCAGTAATAGCGTAATTATAATCATTTTTCTCCAAATAATCCAAGTGTTATATCAATGTAGAATTATTATCCAATAATGAGCAATAAGAAATGATCAATCACACATATACATAGTACACCAATGTTTTATGTGGAAACCCAAATTGGGAGAAAACCACAGAATTTTTTTTCTTATATGTCTTGAAGAATTACATTCATTGGAAGCACCAACTTCTTTTGTTTTCCAGATGCAACTATAAGGAGGCTCCAACCCCCTAGTTTCTCATGCTACAACCTGAGGGAAGCTCCAACTCCCCAATTCTTTGGATACAACTAAAAGGAGGCTACAACCCCCTATGTTCTCCGACTACAACCAGAAGGTGGCTACAACCACCTGTCCTTGCCCTATCCAACCTCCATGAAGTAGAAGTAGAATGATGGAACCACTGTCACACTATCACTGTGAGATATACCACTATAAACATGTACCAATAAACCTGAACCATGCATCAACCATGCATCAACATGTACCTCAACTTGTAATCAACCTATACCATAAACTAGTGTATCAACCATGCACCAACCTGTACCAAACAATCTGTAATCAACATGTACCATAAATAAGTGCAACCAACCATGTACCAAGTATGTACCAATCATTTTTCAAGTACTCATCAACTATGACTCATCAATATGTACCAACATCATCAACTATACACCTCATGTATGTGCCAACT